>JABSMS010016839.1:0-11998 GCA_018902275.1 Aleiodes sp. PSUC_FEM 10030003
TTTGAAAATTAGTGGAAAACGTGAATTTTCAATAACAAGATCTCCTGGAATTTCAGCATAAATGTGACTTGTTTAAAATTTCCGGGATTTAACACGGAAAATTCAGACAAATATTTTTAACAGTGTGGAAGTAAACTTTTTTTTTATGATTGAATTCGCCATTCCATTGATTGTAATGTTTTGCTTCGAGCGTCCTAACAGTTCTATAAGAGCACCTTCCTGTGATTAATATTTGATAATTGAGTGTCGATTATTTTACGGATATCTCGGAAAATATTGGAATTACGGCAGTTTTATCAACAATTAAATTCCCTACAAAAAATGTTTCTTGGTATTTGCAAAAAAAGCTCCGAGGATTTTTTTTCACATTATTTTACCACTGATTTTTGAGTGGTCTAGTTTTTTCTATTACTATTTCCCAATTATCTCATAAACTATTGGGTTTACGAGAATTTATTAGGAGAGTTTTTTGTAGAGGGTTAAATTTCCTATAAAAAACTTGACATTTTTCGGGGGATCTGGGAATTATTTGGAGAACTCTGCCCTTCCATTTTTATTATTTTGAGAATATCTCGGAAACTAATGGGGTTACGAAAATTCATCAGAAGAGCTTTTTTGTAACCCGCAAAATTCTCTGCAAAAAACTTTCCTAACATTTTCTTCTAAACCTAAAGGCTCCGAGAATAGACTCAATACAATCGTTCCGAAATTTTCTAACGCGTAAAAATCGTAGATTTCCTTCTTCCTAGAGAACTTCACAATCTAAAAGAATTTCTCTATCCAAATTTTTCTATCTTCCTCAGACTTCGAGACATTTTCAAAAAACTGATTAATCTAATCCTCTCACTCGATTACTCAACGCAGGAAAATTAAAATGTTAATAAAATAAATATTAGAATATTCAAAATAAAAATTCCGGGAGTCGTGACAGGTGAGTCGCGTGCCACGTCGATTATATGTGGGCGAACGGTAATGGTTGAATTAATCGTACTTTCACTGATGCATTACACATACAAATAAAACCAGTGGATCAAAGAAAGAGAGAAAAAAAATTTGAGAAAAAAAATAATAAGAAAAAGACGATGAAGAAAAAAAATGAGTAAGAAACAGGTGGAGAGTAGCAACATTTGCTGAGCGATTATTATCTCCGGTGTTATTTTACCATCATTAGGGTATCCAGAAAATGAATGATCAACGATACGCCGATTCTACTTGTTTCAATGTTCATCTCTTCGTCAAATTGCCAATTGACTTGCTACCATGTTTTGTGGTGTTATTACATTAAACTGATTCACTTTGCTGTTGTTTTTTTTTTAATTTTTTTTATCTTTTTCATTCTCATTGCAACGGTTTTTTCTCTCTCTCTCTTTAATCAAGTTGTATCGATTTTATTCGACAAATGAGATCAGCAATTTTCTACCTATTCATTACGATGTGTCTTCAAGTGTAAACATAAATTTGCGATCCAATTTATCATTGAGAAGAAAAAAAATTGTTTTTTTATTTAAAATGTTAAAATCGTGTCTTTAGTAAAGTTTTTTTTTAATCAAATTGAAATACCGAGACTGTTATGACTGGGTTAGAATGGAGCATTCAAATGTGAGGAATGGAAATCTTTCGATACTATTTGGTGAGAGACAGCAAATTTGCGGTGGAAATCGTGGGAAAAAATTTCAGGGTAAAATTGAAGGGCGGATATTCAGTTTTTCGCAAATATCTCTGGAATTATCCATCGCAGCATTTTGGAGTCAATTTTAAACGGAAGATGAGAAAATTTCCCATCGATTTCACTGATTTTGAATTCTTCTTTGACGAAAATTCGGGAAGATATCCTAAAAAATGAATATGTACAAAATCAATGATATCTCCGTCAATTTTCATCGAAAATCAAGTCACAAAAAAATAAATCGATGGGAAATTACCTCAACTTCCATTTGCAATCGAGTGCGGAAAGCTGCGATGCTCAAAACCGGAGATATCCGCGAAAAACTGGATTTTCCAAGATTGAAAAAAATGAGTTTTTGAGAAACAAACATAAATTGAATTCTTTCATACAATTTTCCCCCAAAATTCCCCAGTTTTTAAATTGATCATCTCAAAAATATTCTAACCCATCAATTTCCGCTATTTTTTCCAATAATTTAATGTTTATTTTTCTTGAAACAAAGAAAAAAATGATAAGAAAATTATTCAATACTTCGTTTCCCTATTGTTTATTGGAAATGATTAATTTCAAATTTACCTGTCATCAACTGGTAAAATAATTTCACACATAATTACCCCAACGATTACATCGCAATCACTAATCACTGTTTCAGTGAGTAATTTGAAATGAGCATTCGTCGAATCTTTTTTTTCGTTATTTCTTTTCTTCTCTTTTTTTCTCTCAATTGCACAAAACGAAATGTATATCCTCGACAAATTGACTTCTTACCAAGATTACACGTAGATTCGAATCGAAATTGTAATTCTTTTCTTCTCCTCTTTATTCCGCCTCATTCTTCAACATTGGAATGTGTATGTACAGTTGTGAGACAGGTGGAAAAGAGAAGGAATGGAGAAAAAAATTCAGGGATTTCTTTATAGATGATATCTTTGGGGCTCGTTGTTTTCTGCAGTCATTACATGCAGGTTCTGCAATCAAGTACAGATCGTATGTTCGCAGGGATTTCTTCCCCATTCCCCTTTTATGCCTCTCTCATTTCATGAAGTCTCGGTGATTTTTCTGATTGAATCGTGCATTGAAACGATTTATCTAACTGCGATTGTTTCAATTTTCTGCGAATTTTTATTCGCCTCTTTTTCTAGTAATTAAATCAAGATAATGGTAATTATTTGAATAATTGTTTGACTGTTCATTTCTGGGAATTTTTTATGCTACTGAGTCTTCTACAATAATACGAAAAAAAGACGAACATAAAAAGAAATGAACTTTGTATACATCGAGTAAATAATTAAGCATAATTAATATTGTTATTTCACATTGCTTATCTATTGATATTGAATTTCATTGACAACTTATGGAGAATATATGGAACTTCTATTTTGGAACGATGAAGGAAGTTAAATATACAATAAGGCCCAAAATTTCTCAATTTTCCGAGTTTTTCGGTGAATTTTATGGAATTTGAAGACATTTTCATTAATTTTTGGTCTTTTTTTAAATAATTGAAGATCAATAAAAAAATAGTTCATTGAAAAAGATAATTATGGAAATGTTACAAAAAATGATTTCGACTTTTCCTTCGATGATTTTATCAGTGATCGAACAAAAACATCGTTCGGTGATTGATCTTTAACATTTCCGCGGTGAAATGACGAAGGAAAATGATTTTGAAAATACAACACAGATATTTTTTTCAATATCTCAGAAACCATTGAGTTCACGAGAATTCATCAAGAAAGCTTTTTTGTAGCCCATTAAATTCTCTACAAAAAAGATTTTTGATTTTTCCTCTCAACTCACTCGTTTCGGAGAGTTTTTGAAAAAAGCCACAAAAAAATTTTATTATCCAAAAATTTTGATCATTGATTAATATCATAATTAGTAACTTGACATTTGAAACGAAAAAAGAAACCAAAATAATTCTGTAATATTTTATAAAAACTAAACAAAAAATTCAAGGCATTTACATTGAGTGTGCCATAAATTTCGGTGATTTAAATATTGAAATCTGTCAGTATTATGATACTTTAAAAAAAAATTGATTTTGATTACAGTTATGTTACTCAATAATCAAATTAAATATCCTGATTACTGCCGCACAATGTTGGCCGAAACGTTCGTCTATTTTCGATAATTAAATAAATTTTTTCCTCTCTGTAAATACCGACACAGCCGATAACTACTTTACAAAACTACAGTAAAATTTTCTCGGTTCCTCGATTTTTCAACAATCCACTTTTCCACTACTACTTTGCGATTATCTCGGAATCTATCGAGTTTACGAGAATTTATCAAGGGAGCTTTTTTGTAGCCTAGAAAATTCTCCATAAAAAAAGATTCTTAATTTTTTTTTCGCGAAACTCTTTCACTCCGAAGATTTTTGCAATATAATCTGCATTTTTCCAATTATATCTTCTCATGATTTTAAAATTTCTTTTGCGGCTTGAAACGTCGAAATTCAAATTTTCCCCGCTAAAAATTAATTTTTCAATACGTCATTGTTATGGCGCCCGCGTATTGTTCAATGCTACCATTAATTTTCAATAAAATATTCCAATAATTTCTACGGAAAAAGAAGAAAATTGATAAAATTCGATTTTTCATTTAATTTGATAGCGCAAGTCTTTTATTACCGTATCGTTATCTTCTCGGTAGTGCAGAGCGACAGTGTCCATTCTCACTGAACCGGAATCATTCCTTTGACCCAATAAAGTTGGCACGCGCTCGTGAACCATATTCCATTTCAAGGGGTAAAAATGAATGGAAAAAGGGAAACAAATGGAAAAAAAGGAGAAAATCTCACTATCTTCTCCAACACGTGGCTCTGGAATACTCGAATATGCAGTAGATTACATGTAACACATGACCTTTAGGAACTTTATCTACTGAGCCCTTCGACTTTCCAGTTTCAGCCTCAATTTTCATGGAAAATTCAAGTGATACGAAACGTACCAATTTTGGAGTAAGAAACACAATCCTTTGTTTATCTGGAGCGAGAAAGTTTTAGTAAGTGCTTTGGCACTTCCTACTATTTAATTCTCGAGTTTATATTATTTTTTGTGCGGTTCGGAAATTCTCTTTGGGGAATTAGGTAGTTCGAGGGATTAATGATTCCTTGAAATTTTTTCGAGGGATTTTTCCGCGGATCCCTCAGAATTGCGTGGGTTTAGGAAAAAACGTCTAGGGACTTTTTCGGGGAGTTTTGTGGGCTACAAAAAAGATTTTTTTATGGATTCTTCTAAATTTTGCGAAAAAAAAACGATTGAAGCATATAATTTTTTTATCCCTTCAAAAATGATGCATTTTCTTCTAGTAAATTTGAATTGTTGCAAAAGAATATTTTTCGAAGGGAGTGAAAATTTGATTGTTTCAATCACTTGTCGCGAGAAAAATTCTTTACTAAGTCCTACTATTATTTTTTCTCCGTGCATATGGAAGTGAATTTTCTATTATTCGAAAATTCAACGCAACAGGGCCTTCAATTTTCATGAATTGCCTGAAATGAAATTTCAAATCTTATTTGACTAGTTTTATTTCGAATAAATTTTTAAGAGATAAATTTCGTGAAGTTTGAAGTTAACTGAAGTTTGTTAAACATTTCAGTATTCTTCCGCTGAATTTTGAATAATTTCCAACAGTGTCTAACTAAAAGTCTATGTATACAGCTCCTGCCCTTAGGTTTTTACATATATTGAAGTGGTTTTCGGGGATTCGTGAGACCTGTGTGCGAGAAGTGTGTTCCTAAGTTTTGGAATAGGGAAAAGATGAGAGAAAGAAACGAAAGTTTTAAAGAAAACGCAGTATTAATTTCTTTTTGAATTGTTTCAAAAATTATTCGGGCAAACTGGATCGCATCGTGGGATTTTTCAGCAGAAATTTTCCGATCTTTCCAATGGAAACAGTATCATCACCCTAGAGGAAAAAGGGCGTGAGTGCCCATTTGTTTCGTTAGTTATTTTCGTGGAGAACATTATCAAAAATATTTTGAGAAATATTGCAGACATACGCCCTTCTCACTTTGAAATGTGGGGATCTTGGTATTTACGCTCTTTTGATCCTAGAGTGACGATATAATTTCGAACAACCGTAGACTTCATAAGCTTTTGAGAAGGAGTGGTAATAACGAAACTTCATAATAATTTCTCTACAATTTCCCAATAATCGAAGTCCACAAAATTTCGAGAGCCACAAAGTTTCCCGCCTCATCCTTCAACTTCCTAGATCTTCCACTTCTCTCACTAACTATCCTGAGCACGATGTGTCAAGTCAGTACGAGAAGATGACTTCCCCATGGCATTAAACCCTGAAGCCTAAGAATTATTCATGAATTCCCTGAGAACCCACGAGAAACAAATTCGAATTTTTCCGCAGAAAAAAAGCGAAAAATGTCTTCACAAATGCAAAAAAAATTACAAAAAAAGTTCTATCCATCATTTAAAAAAACAGAAAAAAAAAATCAATAAATGAAAAAAAAATGAGAAAAATTGTTGAACGCAGGACACACCCGTTGTACAAGTTGAGTCCGAGGAGCGTGTGCGGGGTAACTCGCGTGTATTGCCTTGGTTGCGCGGGCTATACGACCACAGCGCGAGATAGCTACGGGGCCGTATCGGTGTAAGAACCGTGGGTCGATGGGATGAGAGAAGAGCGAGAGGAATGGAGTTGAGTGGTGCTTGCGTTTGATAAAGATGGAGCGAGTGAACGTAGAGCAGAGGCAAGGGAGAGAGGAGTTTGGTATATAGTGGTGTATAGTGTGGAGAGGCGTCCTTTACCCGGCGTCTATCCACCGAGTTGATAGGTTGTTCGAGCGAGTGAGAACGGGAGGCGAACGAGATAGAATTAGAGTGAGATGGAGATAGCCCGTTACACAGTGGAGCCGTTGAAGTACTGGTGGTGGGAGGATGAACGAGTGAGACGGAGCTTTGGTATACGGGGAATGGATAGGGAAAAGGGAGGATGAGAGGTGGGTGAAGGAGGGTGAGAGAGGATGAGAATGGTGGTCGTGTTGGTGATGCGCGGTGTGTGGAGAGGAGGGAAGTGAGGCCAAAATGCTAAAAGAAGAGGCAAGAAGAAGAGGGAATGGGAGGTTTGTGAGTGAAGACAAAGGAGGATGGAAAATGGGCACCGGGAGTCAGTGAGCAAAGGCAAAGTACTTGGGTTGTGATAAAGAAAGAGGCGAGTAGAAATGGAGGTGGAGTTCTGGGATTTCTTTTTTTTGTCTTTCTCTTTTTTTTATTCATTTCTTTTTTTAGTCTCTGCTTCTTTTCATTCTCTCGTTTTACGTTTTCGGAAAGGGAGGAGAGGGCCTCACTTGAGCGCTGGACCGAAAATGAGAAGCTCCACTCGTACGGGTTCTTGCGGACGAAGGCAAAAGCAAGACAGAATGTACAACGGTAGGCGAAAATAAAACAGAGGAGTTTTAAAGATGCGATGGTGAATGAAAGAAAAAAGAAGAAAGAGAGGAATTAAAAGAGAAATATAAAAGTGGAAAAAAGGTGGGTGAGGAGGATGGTAGGTATATGCTGAAGGGGGCAGGACTCGCTGCGTAGAAATCGTCCTACCGTACTTGGGATGCTGCTACTGCCAATGGCTCCTCCTTTTTTTGCGAGAGTTCAGAGTTACATGCATCACACCTACGGTTTTTTTTGCGTAGATGGAAAGAAACTATTATTTTGTGGGGAGATAAATGTAGTTTCGAAGGGTACGGGGAATGATGGATTATCTGAATTTTTATTAATTTCATTGAAAACCTGGGAAAATTTCTGGGGAAATAGGACATTCAAAAATTCAGGCTGGAGCAATCATGGGAATTTTATTTTAATTTTATGTCTGGAATTATCTGTTCATAATGAGATTATATGATCGCTTTAGGCAACAAAGGGACGTAAGAGCGGGAAGAGGTACATTTCAGAGAGGAAGATTGGTATCTCTCAAATGCGAAATGTTTATTTTTTTTATAATGTTCTTGACTTCATTTGGTTTAATGAAAATTGAGGTAGCAAAATCGCGTAACTATTAATTTTCAAGTGAAATAGACGTATCTCCGCACTTACGCCTTTTTATTTCTAAGGCGATGATATAATTTTTTAGCTGAAATTCCAACGGCCTTGGAAAGAAAATCAATTTTTTCCGAATGCATAATTTTTTAGTTAATTCGTTCATCATTTTAATCTGAGTCTTCTTCAATTTTTCAATAAAAAACAAAAGAATTGTTCTCTATTATTAAATTTGCTTGAGTGAATGAAATTGTCAAGAAACAATTGTATATTTTGTCCGTGAATCTCCGAAGGATTATCGTTCGTGGAAGGATCGAGAGTGCCGGATATCCTCAAGAAATAGCCGGTAATTCATCGTTCCTCTGTAACTAAAAAAAAAAGACGGCGAAGAAGAAAAAAAGGAAAAATAAGTCGGAGTGAATTGTCGAATGAATGAACAAAAATTACGAGAATACCAGGTCGCTGGCGAGTCCCTTCGGCTTCCGTTATTTTCTTCTTTTTTTTGTTTTCGATAATGAACGATTCCTGAATGGAGGAAATCGTAAAAAATAACGCCACACTGTGTTTGTCGTAAATATTTTTTCGTGTTTTTTTTGCAACTTCTTTTTCCGTCTACAACCGTCAATTTCCTCAGTTATGTAAGAAGCTTTTTTCTTTAGAAAAAAAAATCATTACGACTGATGATAATGATTATTTTGACGCGTCCAGGTGGCCTCAACACAGTTTATCATAACGTCTACTTGTTCTTGAAAAAATAAAATGGAAAATAAGAAATTGTGACAAAAATAGATAGAGAAGAAAGGATAAAATAAATCATTGAATTTATTGCAATTTAATATTAATAAAATTTGAGAGAAAAAAAATGTGGATTAAAGTAGGCAATAGTAATATCGTAACTTTCAACCAGCAATTCGCTACTTAATGGTCTATCCACACATCGTACATACGTAGTAACTCGTAAATAACCACTTTTGTAAAAGCAATTTCTGAATCACAAACTTCTTCACCGAGGGCAACGCAGTTATTTCCCATCAATGGGTTTAATGATTCACTGGTCAATTTGTTATTATATCACAAATAATTTCGCGTGTATTATATTGAACATTTCGAAAATCATGTGGCGTGAATAAATATTTTTTTTATATTCAATAAATTCCGAAAACTTTATATAAGAGATTGATGAGTTTTTTGAGAATATTTTTTGAGAAATCAATAGAGGGAGATATTTTTGTTAGGACCTTTTTTACAGCTTTCTTTCTCCTCGATGCACAATTTTATTATGAAATTTTTTTATCTCTCTTTAATTTCGAGACATTTCGGGAAAACGACGAAATTGATTTATTGGGTTTTATCAACGCATGACTTAATTAGTTCGAAGTAATTCAACAGGCGCATGTACTCGCGTTGTCGCGGCGACTCGCATTGATGCGAAATTTTCATCGGAAAAACTTCGGCTTTCCACGTTTTAATTCACAAAGGAGTAGTGGAAGTGATGGAAAGGGATGAATTAGAAAACTTCGTTGAGATTATATTGCGAATATCTTCGGAGCGAGTGGGCTCAGCGGAAAATCTCAAGGGACCTTTTTTGTAGAGAAATTTGTGGACTATAAAAAGGTGACAGGGGTCCATTTCCCCGTTAAAAATTTCCCGGAAAAAATTTTCCCGTGAGAATTCCCCTCAAAAAAAAATTCCCCGAATGTATTCCCCTGAAATAAAACATCCTTGAATAGCCTTCCCTTCGATTAAAGTTTTTCGTAATGAAATTCCCCTCAAATGAATATCCGGGGAATGGAATTTTCTTTGATCAAAATATTGGAAAAAATTTTTTTTAATAATTTCAATAATTAATGTTATAATTAATAATTAACCATTGTCATAATATTAAATGTTTCATCGCGAATATCTTCGGAGCAAGTGGGCTTATCAGAAAATATCAAAAAACCTTTTTCGTAGAGAATTTCATAAGCTAGAAAAAAGTTTAGGCGACTTTTTGCGATAAATCCTCTCGTTTGGGAGATATTCGCACAATAATATTTATTGGATGCTCAAACTCATCTTTTCCAAAAAATCGTCGAATATCGATCAACGAGAAGTGGAATGGGCGCTAAACAAATAAATTTCTATAATTATAAACCTGAACAATCTCCTGTCACATTTTTTCTTTTCAAATTTAACCACAAAAAAGTATAAAAACATTTTATTCACCGTTGACATTGAAACAAAGAATTAAAACCCGTCGGAATCGATAAATTCACAAAGCCACCGGAGCTATAATTTCTCGTTTAATATTTTCATACTTCCATCCTCGTTTATTTTTTTTTCCTACCTCTCTCAAAAATTCAGAAGCGTGTCTTTTAAATTCCACAGACAAGTATCGTTATGGTTAGAGAAAGGGCGACGAGTCACACCCGAAATGACAAGTCTACGAGATTGTAATCTTTAGAAGCCTATATCTTGACACTCGTCTCACTTTCACAGGGTGGCCTGACAGAGGGACCCCGGATAACATATTCCCGGATCTGCACACGTGCCATTTTTTTTTCTCTTTCTCAACGAATATATTCCGACAGCCCAAACAATTATCCCGAACAATTTCTATTAATAAAGTGATTTTTACCTCGTAAAAATTGGAAATTAAAAATAGATTTTGAATAATTTTTTTTTTCGTTCGTTCCTCGGTAAATTAACTGAAGAGAAATTCATCTATCAGTGGACACCATAAACAAATCATTACTCTAAAAATCGCCCGAGGGCTATTTTTTTCTCCGAGAAGAGGGAGAAGAAGGAAGAGAGAGAGCGTTTTTGAGAGAAGATGAGAGAAAAAAAATTGAGAAGAATTCCTCTACGAATTACATCTAGCACGTCGGAGCGGTGATTGCCTTGCCCAACGATTTTTCATTCGTCAAGGAGGCACATATACATATAAATTTTCATCTATTTCTTTTACTCGCATCTGTGCCCCTCATCTACTCTCTTACCTGGACTTATACTGTGCAAATCGAAACGGTAAACTGTTTTTTTCTACTTGTAATAATTGTTTCATTGATTTATTACGTATCTTGAATGTTTGGGATTTAATACGTGAAACATTATCAATCAATATTTTTTCATTCTCTGAATTGGAAACAATGAATTTTGATGATGATAAATATTTTAGAATTTGTATTCTTCTTGTTATTAAAAGAATGATGAATTCATTTGAAGTCAGCTTTTGGGAAACGGTTGAAAGAATATCATAATTCGTCACAATTGTTTAAAAATTCATGATCTATTCTTATTTCCACTGGAAGAAACCCACGTGACAATTTCAATTTGTAAGCAATTCCATCCAAAAGATGCCAAATATTGAGTGTTAGGACGGAAAAAAATTACTGAGATGCTCCGTCATATTTAGAATACAACTATTTCCATCAATGAGAATAGTAGAATCATCTATTCAGATCCATTTGTTTCTTAAAATCATCAGATGCTTGTATCAATTACATTAGGTAACCCTACTTTTGCTTACTGGGGTTCTCCTTACCGAGAATCTCGGGAATTCGTACCAATAATTGTTTTCCGTCTAGTAGTTCGATGTACTCAATGACAATTGATGCCTTATTTTTTCGATGGTTTATCAAAGATGATAATTTTGAACCTTTTTCTGATTTTTTTCATAATTTTCGTCTGTTTAGTTTATGAGATATGAATTATCAAAGATATTGAAAATTGTGGCCGTGAGAATAACACGGCCTAAATTAGCCAGGAATAATGAAATAATTCAAGAAACGCAGAGTTCAACCATTATTCGAAAACTATTGGCGGGAAGAATTATATTTTAGCTACACGGAGAAAAATTTAGTTGAAGTTTTGACCGAAGAGTAGATGAAAAAGTGCCCTACTGGAGGAGAAACATGAGCCGAAGTGGCGGCACGGTAAAAAAATTGCCCAATTCGGCACCGTAGAACTTCACGCGCCAGCATCTCTAAAAAATCTTGTACTGAGGTGTTGAAATTATTCTGGAAGGAAGTTGAACAATTCACTCAAAATCATTCAATATTATCATTATTGATGAGAAATAAAATAGCGGTTATATTCATCAAAGTGAATATTGGATGTGAATAAAAATATTGTATATGAATAATAATATCGCCTAGAGAAGCCGATAAATTTATGGTAATTTCAATAATTCAATGCCAAGGACAATAGATGAGAGGTTCCTTTTTTGGACGAATAAATGCTTTTTTTTAATCTACAGGAGTGTAGGACTGGGACAAAAAAAAAGAAATAATAATTGAATAATTTCTTCATTAGCGATAATCATTCTTTAATAATTATAATATTGATAATTATTCGT
>JABSMS010016850.1:0-11997 GCA_018902275.1 Aleiodes sp. PSUC_FEM 10030003
ACTCGAGTCAAAACCTGGTCAGGCAAGCATCCTGTCATACGTTGTCCTGTTCAGGAAATAGGAATAGGAAATAGGAATAGGAAATAGGAATAGGAAATAGGAATAGGAAATAGGAATAGGAAATAGGAATAGGAAATAGGAATAGGAAATAGGAAATAGGAAATAGGAATAGGAAATAGGAATGATACCGCATGAAGACAGTATAGAAATCGACCAAAAATACCGTGGGTGACCGCATAAACACGGCGTTCTCACCGAATATATACGGTATTTTTATGATACTCAAACAACCGTCAGAGATGGCTATAAAAAAATTGAAGAAAGAGTGATAAAACTCATATAAAAGTTACTACTTTCTATTCCTCTCTATTGTTTTTTGTTGTCAAAATGAATGTTAGGTTCGTCGGCGAGGGAATGGAAGAAGGTGAATTTTCGGAGGCTAGAGAAGATCTCGCTGCTCTCGAGCTTGATTATCGTGAGGTGCAACAAGACACCATACAAACGGAGGACGAAGAATACTGAACTCAATGATTTAGGATGATTCATTCAGATTATTACTTTACTTCACTGAGTCTTCGATATTACTCACAAAATATTCATACTTAAATATTCATATCTCATATTGAATCATTGAAACATTTTCACATAGAATTCAAAATTCTTACACTATTTTCGAAATTTAGTCACTCAAGCAGTATTACAAAAAATGCTATTATGTATTTGCTTAGATTTTGAATTATTTTTTTTTTCAATTGCATGATTGAGAATATTAGTCTTATAAAATTATAAGAATAACAGTTATGATGATCAATAAAAATCTCTACCTTAAATCTTGACTTCACTTTCACGTCCCGTAATGATAGAAGAAAAATCTGCGAACAAAAAATAAAATGGATTTTAAAAATACAGTTTGTTTGATTGCATATTCTATTTAATGAATGGAGTTTCCAATGATTTACTGCGGATTTATCAATTCATGTTTCGCGGAGGACATGATAAAGAAGATCTCTAGTATCAAATGATAATTCCAAATGGAACTGCCTGCATGCGGTGAGTGATCGCACCAGTAACTTCTTGAAATATTGATCCTGTAAAAGTAGATGAGAGCAAGGATGCTACAGCACATGCCCGACGGCTAACGCTCAGCTGGTTTACTCCAAAAAGCTTCTGACACTACATACACGATTAGTACTGTTACATACCTGACAAGTATAAAACAAAACATGTCTAACATCATGCCGCCTCATTGTTATTAAAAATCACGTAGACTAAACAATAAAATAACGATGATTATCAATCGTTGATTGTGTTACGTTGCTCTTTATGAAATGTAGTTTGTAATTTGTTGCCGTCAAGGCAGAAACTTTATTCGGCTGAACTGTCATAGAAACGGTAAGTCATTTTCAAATGCATACACATGTATCTTTGGTTTAATTGATAAATACGTTCATGATATCTCTAATTTTCATCAATTCTGGATTTAAGTAGATAAATTCTTTTCATTTCTGTATTGAATTCTTACTTCAATTGTTGAGAATGTCCGTTCTGAAGAAGAGAGTGCAGAACTTGATAGACCCCCGCCCTTACCGAAATATATGTGCAAAATTTGAGACATTTTACAAAGTGTTTTCGCAGATGAGTCTCATTATTAGAGATTTTTTTTGACAAATTCGAATTGATCCTTTGATGTTTGCAGATTATTCAAATTCAATTGTAATTTCTCGAATACTCATACTCGTCAATCGACACGTGTCGATTCATCGGCAAAATTAATGAACTAATACTACTAATTATTACCCAAACACTGTTGAAACATAAAATAATGAAATAAATATTGGTAAATAAATTTTTACAGCAAAATTATTGACAATAAAAACGGTGACATTAAAAGTGCAGGGACGTGAGTATTATTTACGAAAAGAAGAAAGACGAAAGTTTGTCTACCAAGAGTGTTTATCTGTAGCTTGCTGTTTGGCGATAATGTTGTTGATCAATTAATGTCTTGATAATTAAAATCAACAAAATATACATTGAAATTAGTCATTCAATTTTCTTCGAATAATTTAAGTTTTTTAAACGCTTAAAATCGAAAAGAAAATTGAACGAAAATGGTTTCCATGTATTTTTTAGTTACATAAGTGTCCTGCAACTGTGGCAAATAATTGAAAATTGTTTTTTTTTCTAACAAGAAAAATAAATCATTCCTATGGAACTGAGAACTAAAAGTGAGATTCATTTCTTTTGCTACATTTTTTCCCTCTCCCCACAAATTAATTCCTCAAGAATTGCATGCACAAAAAAATGAATTAACCCACTTTTTTTTTGAAATTCTTGAATGTTTACTAATTATTTTTCCTCATTTTTAACAATAACCATACACTTACATAATCCCCTGTACATATCCTCAGAATCAAAGAATGTTTGAAGTACGATAATCAAATTAATAATAATAATGAATGTTTAAATGGACCTGCTCTAAGAGCACGGGGCCTGAGAATTGTTAAAACACCTCACCACAAAATGATTGAAGAAATATTAAATCAATATATTATGTAATGATCATTTTTTAATTTTTACAGGCCTCACCATTGCGAACATAATCCCAATTATGATGCTGGGGCGAAAGCAGAGCCTCAAGGGGGAAGCCGTCCTGGCCGATTATGGCCCGGAGGAATCCCTCAATGAGAGCGCAGACATTGAATGGGTCAACAAAGTAATTTCTTCAATATTTGAAAACTATTCGAAAATAGAATTAAACTTTGAGAATTATGAAGATTCCCCAAAGTATGATTAATTGATTTCTAAACAAAATTTCTTCCAGCTTTGGGTGAGGCGATTAATGCGGTTCTGTGCACTCATATCACTTTCCTCAGTATGTCTTAACACACCGAAGACCTTCGAGAAAATTCCCGAATTGCAGTATGTGACGTTTACTTTGGATCTTATTGTGACATTCCTATTCACTGCCGAAATGATAGCTAAAATGCATATTCGTGGGATTTTAAAGGTAATTGTAAAAAAAAATATTCATTACGTAATAAAGATAGACAGATCGTCGTTCTTTTTTTTAATCATGATGACTGCATTGCTGTTTAGAGAGATAAGGCATACTTAAAAGATCACTGGTGCCAATTCGACGCAACAATGGTTCTCTTCCTCTGGTTCTCAGTGATTCTGCAGATGTTCGAGATGCTTGGATTAGTTCCAAAATTCAGTGTAGCATCAATAATAAGATCACCAAGGCCATTAATAATGATACGTTTTCTACGAGTCTTCCTAAAGTTTTCAATGCCAAAAGCTAGAATTAATCAAATTTTCAAGTAATTATTTCCATTCAATTTTCTTCGCAATCACTTACTGCTATTGAATTTCAATTATTTAATTGAATAAAATTATTCTAGACGGTCGAGTCAACAAATCTACAATGTTACTCTCTTCTTCGGTTTTTTCATGTCGCTTTACAGTCTTCTAGGAGTTCAATTTTTCGGTGAATTAACTAATCACTGTGTTTTGAACACGACTGATCCGAAATACATTACTATTAATAGTTTAGCGATACCCGATACATTCTGTTCTACTGATCCTGAATCTGGTTATCAATGTCCTGAAGGCATGACCTGTTTAAAATTGGAATTATCAAAGTATATCATGGGATTCAACGGATTCGATCAATTCTGTATGTAATATAATAATTATTCCACTTCCCTTCAGGTAAAAATTCACATAAAAATCTGTATTAATCATTTCGTTTTTCTTTTCAGTTATCAGTATTTTTACAGTTTATCAGGCAGCCTCTCAAGAAGGTTGGGTATTCATAATGTATCGAGCAATTGACAGTCTTCCTGCTTGGAGAGCAATCCTGTATTTCAGCACAATGATATTCTTTCTAGCCTGGTTGGTTAAGAATGTTTTCATTGCTGTAATCACTGAGACATTCAATGAAATGAGAGTGCAATTCCAACAAATGTGGGGAATAAGAGGCCAAATCACAAATAGTTCTGAATCCCAAGTGAGTTTCATTTTCTTGTAGATTTTCCTTTATTTAATTGATGTAATTTAATTGTACCACATATAAAAAATTTTCATGGACATGTCTATGGGCGTGCCCATGGACTGTCCATGGGAAATTTTCATACGTGACTATTTTCATACTATTGAAGATTCTCTGTGGTGATGAAAATGGATGGAAATTGATCACTCTCGACGATAATAAACATGGTGGTTTGTCATCACCCCTCTGTCAAGCTATTCTACGTTCTCCACATTTTCGAATGATCGTTATGTGTGCAATTCTTGCTAATGGAATTACAACTGCGACAATGAATTTCAAACATGATGAAAGACCTAGGCATACTTATTACGATAATTATTATTATGCAGAAATTGCATTCACAATTTTCTTAGATTTGGAAACATTATTCAAGATTTGGTGTCTTGGATTTAGAAGTTATTACAAACATTCTATCCATAAATTCGAGCTTTTACTCTCCGTTGGCACTACAATTCATATTTTACCATTTTTTTACTTATCTGGATTCACGTATTTCCAAGTAAGAAGAATACTTGTTTTGGAAATCATTCAGTTAAATGAAACATATTATTTCATTGAAGAAATTTTCTCTTCCAGGTATTGAGGGTTGTGAGACTCATTAAAGCTTCACCAATGCTGGAGGACTTTGTTTACAAGATTTTTGGCCCTGGAAAAAAACTTGGAAGTCTCATTATCTTTACTATGTGCTTGCTAGTGATTACCTCAAGTATTTCCATGCAACTATTTTGCTTTCTGTGTGATTTCACAAAATTTGAAACATTTCCTGAGGTTAATAATTTCATTGGAATTACTTCGTTCTACCACTTCATTATTAATTTGTTCACTGTAAAAGAATAGAACTAGATTTTTATCTGAATCTTCCTTCTAGGCTTTCATGTCTATGTTTCAAATTTTAACACAAGAAGCTTGGGTTGAAGTTATGGACGAAACAATGGTTCGAACTCATCATTTTGTTGCACCAGTCGTTGCTATTTATTTTATTGGATATCATCTCTTCGTCACATTGGTGAGTTGCATGAAAGAATGAAATCTGAAAAGTAATTGGTAGAATATTCTACTTTATATATCAATATTCAAAATTCAGATCGTGTTGAGTCTTTTCGTCGCTGTCATCCTTGACAATTTGGAGCTTGACGAGGACATTAAGAAATTGAAACAATTGAAATTTCGTGAACAAAGTGCAGAAATTAAAGAAACATTACCATTTCGTTTACGAATTTTTGAGAAATTCCCAGACAGTCCACAAATGACTTGTCTCCATAAAGTTCCATCGGACTTCAATTTGCCGAAAGTACGAGAAAGCTTCATGCGACAATTTGTTTTTGACGTTGAGGATGATGAGAACGAGTCAGTTAAGAGAATCAATGAAACATTTGACTCAAAAATGGTCTATAGAAAACAGAGGCCAGTAAAGATTCTCAATAATCCACCAAAAGTTAGAAACGTTGTAGTTAGTTTGAAGAAAGCTGCAGTCATCTACATAATCAAGTAATTCTTATACTAATTCGAGTATTTGCATTTCTTCTATTCACAAATTTTATAATGCAAACATCAACAATGTTTATCACTTGGATATCAAATTTCCTTTCTGAAAAAGTTTATCTAATGATATTTCTGAATGCATTTTTTAGTGATTCTAATAATCAAAGGCTACTTCTCGGGGACTCGGCAATGATTCCAGTACCAGGAAAAGGCCTACTTAAACCACAAGGTACAGTCAGCAGTGCAAAACAACTCCGCATAGACCAGAAAAAATCAATTCGTAGAAGTGTTAGAAGTGGTTCAATTAAATTAAAACAGACGTATGAGCATTTAGTTGAGAATGGTGACATCGGGGCAATAAATAGAGTAACATCATCGAGAAGCAGGCCACACGATTTGGATATTAAGCTGTTACAAGCTAAGAGACAGCAGGCCGAGATGAGGAGGAATCAACGTGAGGATGATTTGAGAGAGAATCATCCATTTTTCGATACACCACTGTTTGCTGTGCCAAGGGAGAGTAAATTTCGTAAAATTTGTCAACTTCTTGTCTATGCGAGATACGATGCAAGATTAAAGGATCCATTGACTGGCAAAGAACGTAAAGTTCAATACAAAAGTCTTCAGTAAGTGAAGAAAGAGACTCTTTTGATGAAAATGATTTTTCACTTGAACTTTGAGAATAAAGTTTCGTTTTTTATGTTCCTATATTTCTAGCAATTTCCTCGGACTAGTAACGTACTTGGACTGGGTGATGATCTGCGCTACAACTTTATCCTGTGTTTCGATGATGTTCGAAACACCAAAATTTCGAGTTATGGAAATCCCAGCACTCCAAGTTGCTGAATATGGTTTTGTTATTTTTATGAGTATAGAGTTAGCATTGAAGATACTAGCAGATGGCCTCTTCTTCACTCCTAAAGCCTACATAAAGGACGTTGCCTCTGTCCTCGATGTCTTTATTTACATTGTACGCTTCATCAAATTTTCACAATTTTTTCAATTAGAAAATCAGAGTATCATTAATCAAAAAAGTATTGAAGACTTTTTTTCATTTTAGGTGAGTTTGGTTTTTTTGTGCTGGATGCCAAAAAGCGTTCCCCCAAATTCTAGTGCTCAGCTCCTCATGATTTTACGTTGTGTGCGACCACTGAGAATATTTACTCTAGTGCCTCATATGAGAAAAGTTGTCTACGAATTGTGCAGAGGATTCAAAGAAATTTTATTGGTTTGTACTATCATTATCGATGACAAAAAACCTCCAATATTTTTCAAAATATCTTCATTCATTTTTTCAGGTCTCAACACTTCTCATTTTACTTATGTTTGTTTTCGCAAGCTATGGAGTGCAGCTTTACGGTGGAAGATTAGCTCGTTGCAATGATCCAACAATTTTGAAACGTGAAGACTGCGTTGGTGTCTTTATGAGACGTGTTTTTGTTACAAAAATGAAGCTCAAACCCGGTCTGAATGAGAGCTATCCGTCCATCTTAGTGCCCAGAGTTTGGGCAAATCCCAAGAGATTCAATTTCGATAATATTGGTGATGCAATGCTTACACTATTTGAAGTATTATCGTTTAAGGGATGGCTAGATGTCAGAGATGTGCTCAGTAAGGCTCTTGGACCAGTTCATGCAATTTACATACATATTTACATTTTCCTCGGCTGCATGATTGGATTAACATTATTCGTTGGTGTTGTAATCGCGAATTATTCAGAGAACAAAGGCACTGCTCTACTCACTGTTGATCAGAGACGCTGGTGTGATTTGAAAAAAAGATTAAAAATTGCTCAGCCTCTTCATTTACCACCAAGACCAGATGGAAAAAAGTTTCGAGCATTTATATATGATATAACCCAGAATATTTCATTTAAAAGATTTATTGCTATTATGGTTGTGGGAAACAGTGCATTACTTGTTGTTTCGGTATGTTAATAATTTTTTTATGTTGAAATATGTCGGAAAAATTTCATGTTCATGATCTCGCAAATATCTTTGAAACAAATAGATTTAGAGATTATCAACACGTATGAAAATTTCTATAAGAAAATCGTTATAGAAATTATTTCATAAAAGATTGGAACCATTCTTATGAGAAATTGGGAAATTCTTATAAGAATCGTTCCAATCTTTTATGAAAAGTTTCCTGTAACGATTTTTGATTGTTTTGTTTGGTAAATTGCTCAGTTGGTAAAGCATCAGACGGCAATCTGAGGGTCGTGGGTTCAAACCCCGCTTGTGCATTTCCTATTTTTTTCTGAAATTTGGTTCCTCAACGATTTCGTAATTTCCACAGATATTTCTATCACACTTGATTTGAATAACCTACTTAGAATTTTGACGTAGCGAGGTCATCTCTGTTTAGACAGTTACAAAGTAAGCCTAAGCCCTTGAGCCTGATTCATCAGATAATAAATGTTTCTTTTTGCTGTTTTATTACTATTTAGAAAAAAATTAGAAGCTTTGTTTGAATTATCAATCCTCAAAGATCGCACCTTCATGCTCATGAGTGTTGGAATGAGCTGCGTATTTGTGAGTGATTGGACTTTTTCATCATTATTACCACTAGCTATTTTGGAAAGTGGATACAATACTGCAGACGCAGCCATGACTATGACAGTTGGAGCAACTGCTGAGCTTGTTTCCAGAATACTTTTAGCTTTATTCACATTATTCTTTGATGTTAGACCAAAGATAATATTTTTCTTTGCAACGATTGCCATGGCCATTGCGAAATTAGGTAAGTGAAACAATTTAATGGAAGAATAATTATTACCTCCATACCTCATCTACTTACTGATATTTATTTCAGGATATTTTTATTTGGACACAACATTAACTGGTATTATAATATCAATGGTGCTGATTGGAGCGGTTAGATCATGGCTTTACGTACCGCAGCCGTTAGTTGTCGTTGAGAACTATCCGGTTGAACAATACGCCGCATGCTATGGAATTTTTTCACTAATCAGTGGAATTATCATAATTGTTGGCGGTCCTTTACTTGGTAGGAATACTATTATTTTCATTCTATTGCACAGAATTCGATTCATTTTAACAGGAAAAAGATACTATTAGCTATAAATATGGTTTCTCCAAAAATAAAAACACTCTCAAGGTTTTTCTGACATTAACCATCGAAATTTTTCTGTGTTTGGAGAACACGACTAAAAATGAAAATTCTGACGACGAAATATTTTTTCGTTCCTCTTAATAACAACGTATACATGATTTTTATTGTACCTCAAATAAACTGGAAGAGTTCTTTGAGGAATAGAGAATTCTTTTCACGTATACTACTAAAGGCTCAATAAATCCCCAATTACCCGAAAGCCCGTTTTATCGCGTTCATATTATGATAAAAATGAAAAATTCAAATGAAATAAATTTACAGGTATCATGAAGGACTTGACCAATAGTTTTTCAGTGTGTCAGCTTCTCCTAATTGCTACAAATTGTTTCCTAATTATTCCGTGGGGAATAGAACTGATTACGGATTATCGAAAGAAGAATGAAGACTCAGATCGGCGAAATTCTACAGTAAAAAGAAAACCAATCAATAGAGTTACGTATTCTTGACTGAAAATAAAAAAATAATTAACCATAGTCTTGTTCAAAGCGAATTAATTATTACAATTGAATAGTTTATTAATAATAAAAATACATAAATTGACTTTACAAAAACCTGGAGAATCCTCATATTTTATTTAATGAAATATTGATGAATGTTATTTGTACATCTTCATTAATCTATTCCTTCCGTTCTAATCAGATGGGAATAAATCCATCTGTCAACGAAGAAGAAGAATCCAGACAGACTGACATACTAAGGCTATTTGAAATATAACTACGATAAGAAATTGGCGTTGAATGTTTACTTATGCTACAGTATTTCCTTAGTTCTTTTCGTAGAGTTTGAAGTCATTTCATCTCTTAATGACCAGTGCGAAAGAGTCCTGATAAAAATATCAATAAAAAAAAATTGTAAGAAGAAAATGTTCAGCGATGCTGAAGCTCAGAAGGATTCTGTTGAAGAAATATGTGTGAAGAGTAATTTTAAAAAATTGAGAAACAATGAAATATTAAAAAATCAGAGATTCGATGAAGTAGAAGAGCTGACACTTGAGGATTTGGCACCCGATGGCGGTTGGGGATGGATGGTTTTATTAGGAATGATCGTTGTTACTGTGAGTGAATGATTATTACAAAATTTCATTATCTTCATCATTAAGTATCTAATGATGGAAATGGTGAATAATAAAATTGCTGATTCATTGCCGAATTGAATAATTTTCTTGAAACCGTGATATTATAAAGAAAAAAAATCTCATGGATTTTTTTAAAAATGTGCGGAGATACCATTTTAGTCGTATGTAAATAGGAACTCATTTTGAATACATGTAATCCAAATTCACGATTTGAACGTGATATCTTAAGGTACTTAAGGCTAGGAAATCAAAATTTGTGAATTTTGAGAACGTTCCACTGTCAGTAACACTGTTTTACGTCATATTCACAAGGAGTATGAACACGATAAAAAAAAATCTTTCTTCTGTCTCATTCTTGCCGTGCAGACTACAATGTTCAGTACAGCACCATCCACTCCAATTCTATTCAGTGAAGTATTTGAGGCTAGTGGTCAACCTGCATTGTCAATGACGATTCTTGCTTCAGTTTGGACTCTTAGTTGGTCAATTTCAGGTAATGATTATTTTCTGTCTATTAATAATGGAACGCTCTAACTTTGATTCATCATTCTACAATATTTTTGACGTGTGACACAAAATTTCTATACAATTTATTCTGTCTATTTTTTTTCACTGCATTTTTTTCACCTGTCATGAAGAAATCGAAGACAAAAATTTGAAAAATTTATATCGAAGAATTATTACAGAAAACATCTTAACAACATAAGTTATTTAGAAAAATGAGAAGCTAACGATTTTCTTTAATTGAAGATTTCCTATCGATATTTCCAATTTCAAATAAACACGCAGAAAGACTACGAAATTTAATAGAATTCGCGAGTCATTACGTTACGATTTTCTCTCAAACTTCTTAATATATGCTTGCACAATTATAATTATAAACGAAATATCAAAACTTGAGGCAAGGTGAAGTTTATCACTCATTCAAATTGAAATATGATTTCAGCACTGTTCACAAATGTTTTGTTAAAAAAATATTCAATGAGATGTTTGGGCATCAGCGGTGCTCTATTATTCGCCATGACACAAATACTGAGTTCATTAGTAACTCATGTTTATCAATTAACAATTATGTTCTCCTTGCAAGGTCTGGGCATCGGTATTATGTCTACGATATGCCAGGCAAATTTTAATGCTTATTTTGTGAAGAAGAGAGTCACAGTAAGAACGAAAACAAACACTAAAAAACAAAATTTTGTTGCAAGAAAATTCACTTAGATGTCGAAAATTTACTTCGGTCAAGAAAATTTCGATACATAGATATAGAAATTGCGAAAGAAAATTTCGTTGCCAATACATTTTCTTACCACAAGATTTTTTTTTCTCTGTGTGTAAAATTATTGATCTCATAATAAGTTTTGCACTTTTTTATTTATTATTACTATCGTCATTCAGCTAAACAGTGCAGCCCAAATTATTATCAGTGTGGGGGGAACAATCTACCCGATTCTGATAGGAATACTAATGGAAACTTATGGATTTCGAGGCAAGAATAATAATCTCTTCCTTCTCGTAATGAATTTAAAGGGGATAATCAAATGAGTTATGACTTCATTCATAAATTCAGGTACCGCCGCCATTATTGGTGCATTGAACCTCCATTCAGTTTTCGGAATGTTGCTGATGCATCCTGTTCAGTGGCATTTGAGGGATCCACAGGAAGTTCATGAAGAAAGACGAAAGTTATTGCTGAAAAAATTAGTCGAAAAAAAATGTGCTCTCGATACTCAATCTGATAAGGACAAAATAAAAGATCAGAATATGACAGTTCATGATAAGAAGACAATTCTCGACGGGACGCGATGCAGCAGTCTCGGAGATCTCAAGAAAAATTCAGAACATGAATCATTACTGACAAGAACCCTAAAGGTAATTTGTAAATCCAGGAATGAAGATATTCATTACATTCAATGAATTAGCAACTTCCCGATTCGATACGGGAGTTCTCGATTTTCCCGAAATGGATAATCGATTTTCTATGGGATCTTCATGTTTCAATGTATCAACATTCATTTTATGTTACTTTTGTCACTAAATTAAACTTTTCAGATCCCATCGACGCATAAAATCCATGAAAAATTTGCTAATCACTCATCAATTTCAGGAGAGAATTGTATCTAGTCCGGTTTTGGAAAGTGGAATGCATCTTCAGTATATAAAGAATATAACAGGACCCGTTGCGAATACGAAGGATCCACAATTTCAACAAACACATCAGACATTAGAGAATCCGATCGCGAAGAAAAATCAAAAA
>JABSMS010016851.1:0-29688 GCA_018902275.1 Aleiodes sp. PSUC_FEM 10030003
GCTGAATCATAAAAGGGCGTAAGTTAGTATTCTCATGAAAAAATGAATGTAGATTTAATTTTTGTAGATTTTTAAAAAATGGCACTTATGCCCTTTTGACTCTAGGGCGGTGATATATCGTAACATTCATGTCTTAATAGAAACGCAAGCTCTCCAAACTGTCTTTAGTGCGTTGCAGAAAATAAAAATTTATGCGTATATGTTCGCAATCTGAAAATTTATTTTCTGCATATTTCAACAATAGAATTTAAAAAGGTTTCCTTCATATGGAATTGAAACGCAAATTTTCATAGCTTTGTGATGCTTCACTCGGTATTCAACGAATTCCTTTCAAATAAATATCTCCACTGGAAAAGATTTTTTTTCCTAAACTTTTATCATTCACTTCTTTTTTTTTGGACGTCCAATTTTATCTTCACTCTATTAGGACGAAGCTGATGTTCGATTATTCCACATAAAAAGAGAGACTATATGTATATAAAAAGAGAGAAAGAGAGAACAACTCGAAGAGTTTATCGTTTCGCCAATGGTGAACCATTGAATAATTCATTCACTTCATCCAATATATGTTTATCGTACAATCGATGATCAAAGTGGGCCCACAAGAGCCAAGGGCTCTATACGGTTACAAAAGAGAGTGAGATAAAAATGTCATCTCAGTACTCTTCACCACCTCGTTGATAAAAAAAACGGTGCAAGGGCATACGGGACTTTATACATGCTCCGTTGAACCGATGGAATGTCCAAACATCCGTAATTTGATATCGTATTAACTGGGAAAAGCAACGGCTGAGCCAGGGAATTATAGAGGAAAGGAGAGATGAATTATTGTTGATCGGTATCGAGTGTCGAAGTCCATTTCTCAACTATCACGCCCTCGTATCGTGCTAATTTCGTAATATGATAATTAATATCTATTAGTTTCATGTGAATGTTGTTGATATGTAATTTGATAGGTTGAGAAAATTCATGATTCCGTGAAGGCATGATTCAGTTTTATAAATCAAATGAGTAATTAGGAATGTGGGTTATTGATTTCGATTGGTTCGATAGTAATTTCATTGATGGGAGGATTTTTGTGTTATTTATAATTGAAATTTTGACAGTTTTGAAAGCAGCATTTATAATTCAATTTCAATAGGTGCATTAAATCCAAGAATATTAATTTTAATTCGAGTTAAGATGGAAGTATCTTTGGAATCTTATTTTTCCATTGAAAGTTTGAGGATAATTAGATTTTAAAGATTCCGCAAGCATTGAAATTTCAACAATCAATCTGAATTTTTGAATACTATTGGAAATTAAATAATATATCATTCAATTTTTATTTTTTACCTTAAATTCGATTTATTCACCGAATAATTCACTTCAAGTGCTTACGAAAAATTGTAATCTTCTAATGGTAATTCGGCCAATAGTTAGAGATGATATTTTGAATTTTACTTGAATATTTTTATACGAAATGAATTCTCAAGAGATAAATTTAATTAAATTTCCATTTAACTGAAGTTTGTTGAATATTTCAATATTTCTCCTTTGGATTTACGAGAATAATTTTTCAACAGTTCAGGCTGGAGGAATAGATAAATATTGTACCAAGCGAAAAAAAAAAAAACTGGTAAACGTCTCTAAATTTTTTTGCAAAAAAAAACTGATATTTGACATTTAGTAAATTATGATTTAAAAATTCTCATCATTTTCTTTATGATTATTATCATCATTTCTGCTTGAGTGTTTGAAATTGAGTGAATTACGATTAAAAAAATTATATTTTGTGTTTGAAGTACCG
This sequence comes from Aleiodes sp. PSUC_FEM 10030003, assembly GCA_018902275.1. NCBI lineage: Eukaryota > Metazoa > Arthropoda > Insecta > Hymenoptera > Braconidae > Aleiodes > Aleiodes sp. PSUC_FEM 10030003. Next base: position 1,790 of record JABSMS010016851.1, read on the forward strand.
ATTAACTAACCAAGTTTCTCCATTTTATATTTTCTCATATGAAAATTGCTGAAGAATCTCAAATGCTTAAAAAATATTGCTGAAAATATTGAATTCAATTTTGCCCACAATTTGATGAATAAAAAACTAGAAAATGTTTTTTCTACAATTTTTTTGACTGAAATTTTTGGAGCCGTTTTAGTGAAAATTCTCGGTACATGGAACCGCAAAGAAAATCTTTATCCAATACAAAAAAAAAGTCTAATTTCTTCATTTAAAAACGAATAAATCGGTAAAATTCATTGGTTCACTGAATAATTATTTTTCTATTGAATTCCTGAAATTTCATAAATATCTCAAATAATAGTAAACATTGTAATTGCATGGTTGAACTCACTTAAATATTTAAACAACAATTTTCCATCTTATACTGACCTACGTGAGAGTGCAAACTAACCGATAACTAGAGGTTGGCGTCGACGGGAAGGGCGCCATGGATATCGACCCGACCATTACGTTGGCGCGGACAGTTTGAGCCTGTTTCTCTCTCTCTTTTTCTCCCCTCATACCCATTTCCAACAAACTCTCTCCCTCTCACTTATTCTCCCAAGCGCATTGCAACTATTCCCCAACAACTTCTCAAAGTGGACTTGCCACACGACTCCAACGTCCCCTTCAGTTTCCAATATAAATCCTCGTCCCCGCTTCTATTCTAACTCTTGAAACAGAATTTCAAGGGTGATTCTGTCTATAACATTTATACTTCAGATAGTGCAAAACCGAAAAAAACAAGTGAAAATGGAACGAACAAGAGATGACAAGAGGAAGGGATAGAGACCGAGAGATAGAGTGAGCCCTTCGTTTTCTCTGTGCAAATACGAATTTTCCGTTTCCAAGAGCATCACAACTCAAAGCTCCATGCGGTGGGTAATCCACTGGGGGAAAGTTTTCGTTTACACGCGAGAAGGACATGAATTTTATGTGTACACACGTTTCTTTTACCAATGTAATTGTGATAGTATCAGTGTGACCGGGGTACGTCATCACGGGGAACTAAAAAAAAGAACCCGATCCGACCCCTGTCGTCGTTTCGTTCGTGACCAGTACCGTGTTCGTCTCCGCCTCTTCACTCGAAAAACAAATCCCAAAAGCATTGGTAGCCATTGCCCTTTTTATTTTTATTTTAGATTACGTTTTTTTTTTGTTGTTCTATTATGCTATGGCAAATCCGTTCGCTATTCCTGGGGAAATTCAGAGTTGAGCGGATTTCCAATCTCTTGTTTTGGACAGTGAAAGAAATCAGTAGGGAAGAAGTAAAACGAGATGAGTCGATCTTTATGATCAGTTTCTACAAAATATTTCCATATTTTTTTGAGATGTTTGAGGATAAAGTAGGGAAAACACTTTCAGCTTTTCATAGAGTGAGAAAAAAATACTGGGATTTAGTAAACGATTTTTCTGGCGACTAGAAGTGATTGGAACAATCCGTTTTCACTTCCCTCCAAAAATAGTGTTTTACAGCAATGCAGATTTACTAGCAGGAAATACGAAATCTGTCACTACTTCGGTTGGATAAATTCAAGAAAAAATATGAAATTTCCATGGATACAAGTTGCCATTTTCATCGTTTAGTTTTTTCGATTTTTCATAATATTCTAACGCATTTATAAAAATTTTATCATAATTTTATTTTAATTGAAAAAATTAGAAACATTAATATTAAGAAAATTTAATCGATGAAAAATTCAGATTGAAATATTTTATTGAGCTTAGAAGTTGAAAAAGAAATCCCCCCCCCCCTTCCAATCACTAGGGAAGCTCCTTAAATCAATAATCGAATGATCCATTGGCCAATCAACAAAAACGCCTAAAAAGTAAAAAATTCATTTAAAAGTCAAACTCGTCGGGAAATTCGAGAATTCCTCGAGTTCACGTACATCAATCCTCAAAATTTGATGAGAATTTAATGAGGACTATAGAGTAACACGACCGACAGATAGACGGTTGAAGTTTATTGGAGCATAGAGATGCATATCAATATAGATAATAAATGAAGTAAAAATCGATTGAACTTGAATAATGAAAAGATAATTAATGAAAATCAGAGAAAACTGCAATGTAGCTCACATTTTCAATAGATAAACAGCAGCATATCCGCAGCACCATGGAAGCACACTTCTGGAACTCACAATTCAATTGTCTTTATAATTTTGAATTCCGATCTATCAGTATGTAATCAATAGTGCATGAATCAATGCGAGGATTATAATTAGAAACAAAAAATAGGAGTAAACGAGTCATTTGATTATTCACATAATTCTCAACAAAAGATGAAAGCGTCTATCTTTTGGTCTGTGTCTATTCATTGGTCATGTTGCCCTACCTGTCCTTTTACCATAATAATAATTTTTGATCAATCACTAAGAATTGAAAAACAATTTATTCAAAGAAGTTCCCTCGAAAAATTTCATATTCAAAGTATCGAAACATGTGTCAATCAATTGGAGTTGGGAAAATCTTCAAGATTTTCAATGAAGTCAAACATTTTCTGCATGAAAATATGATTTGGCCCTATGAGTCCTTGTTAAGGGTGTCATCTTCATCTTCACTACTGAAATGAAGTTATCTTTACATTTCCATCCGACACTATTGTCAGCCTGAAAATTTGAAGGATAAAAATCACCGAATAATTTTCCACCAAATATAACACTTTAATTGGCATAAATTGTTCAAGTATTATTGAATTATGGATATTCTCCCGACTGTTCTAAAATAATATCTTCATTATTATTAATCTAATCTCCAATAATTCCCAGACAATTTGATTGACATATTCTGAAATTACGTCACATAAAAAATTTAATCTCGATTTTCTTCCATTCTATGGTTTATATTATTCGCCAAATAACAGAGTAATACAGATATCAGTCTGCATTTGGAATGAAAAATAAGTCGATGTGACCTGGCATTACTCAACGACCCAATTCACTCCAGGCACGCGATATTCCACTTTAAGTGTCTCCATTCAAGAAATTACCGAAAAAAGGCGATGAAAAAAAAATTATTAAAAAACATCAAACTAATAGATTAACATTAAATTCCACATCGAACCCACTCCGATAACGTTAATCCCAAGAAATTATGAAACGTGAGCTCAAGAGGAAAGAAAAATAAGTGAATGCATGGAATGCAAAGTATCCAATGAAAACAGAAACTCCCAGGACAACAAAATAAAAGGAGTATGCTACGCACGCAAGTAGTAAGGGGATAGTTTTAGTAAGGCACGCAGGGGCCAACAGATTGGCTGTTGTTACCCAAAGTAACGCTTTAACCCTGTAAACTTCACTAGTGAGATACCTCGAGTAGAGGAAGCCCAAGGGTTTGAGTGTGTGTAAGGGAGCTTTGGTGAAAACGTATTTTACCTTGAAGAAGGGTAATTTAGTTTCCCAAGGGATATGCCATACTATCCAAGAAATGACCTCAAAGCGTCGCTTCAGTGGCTCATTCCGGATGATACTGTAGTTTCACTGGAAATTTACGTACAAAACTCAATGCACGTTCACTCATTTCTCATCGGTTTTCGAGAACATCTAAACATTTATCAGAGAATATAAATTTTTCACACTGAGAGAAAAACAAATTTTTGTCAAGAATATTCTTACTTTGAAATTATTGACGAAAAAATTTCTTGAATTTAAATTAATTCAACTCAGATCTTATATATTGCTTTAATAGCGAAATAAAATTTTCATGCAAATTTCAATTCAAACAAGAAAATTTGAAACACTACTAGATAAAAAACATTAAATCCAATCTGAAGCAATTTCAATTCCAGAAAGCTTTTCGTGAAAAATTTCTAACGAAAAATAGGATTGACAAAAATTCATTTTTCTCTCAGTGCAGAGAGAGATACAAATAAAATTTTCACTCTTCAATAATTTCCGAAAGACATCTCCAAAATATGAGGGAAAAAACAAGAATTTTATTCACTTTAACCGTAAAACTTTGTGTCAGATACAACTCTGCGCATGCGTTGACTGAGTTTATCCTGCAAAGGCTCGTTACATGATAAAGACAGGCAGGAATATATACCTTCCGGTAACCATGGGTAACTCCCGAGAACTCGAATGGGAAAGCCTCTCGAGATACACTTTCGGTACCCATATATTTCATTCGCCATTCATTTTTATTTGTTTGTACATTCTATTTCGAACGCTAAAATACACTTCTCCGGTTATTTTTTTCCTTCGTATGACCATCATCGCGTTCATATTGGATTATGAAAGTAGTGTTAGTTGAAATGAGAGTTTGATTCGATGGGAAAAGGGCGAAACACACTTCCTGGGGGTGTACGTATATATCCTTGGCACGCACGCAAAGTGTATGTTCTCCCTTCTCTCTCACCCTCTCTTAATTTTTTTTCTTTCTCTTAGGGGCTCAGTGGCGCCCTCCTCGCTCTCCATCCCTCTGCACCACCCCAAATGCATCTCTTTCTCCCTCTCGCATTGCTTCTTTCACTCTCCCATGCGAATCAATAGTGCGTAGCTCTGTGGCGCCGTGTGCGCGCGGGGCAGAATCGACGTCGACGCCCGATGACGTCCGACTATGTCCGATTCTACCGGCTGTTACTACTCCCTCTCCACTCTTCACTCTATTCCCCTGTACATGAGAGGAGTATACATACTTTTTTTTCGCTTACTCCTTCTACTCTACATTTTCTCCCTCTTTTTTTTATTTTTCAAGTTCTGTCTTTTTTTTTCTGTTTCTTGGGCTTTTTGTTTGGGGAGGAAGACCGATCGACGTGAACTTCCTCGGCAAAGTGAGTCTCCCTTCTTCGAGAGGCTTTTTCCCTCCTCTCATTTTCTTTCTTCGGTTATATATATTTTTTCTCCGTTCTCCTCCTCGAGCTGACGGTAATGCGAGAGCCTGCGAATAAGGGGTGCGAGTAGACGCCCGTACGACGAGGTTTCCCCGAGTAGGAAAGAATTTCTTTCCATTCTACTTTTCTCATGCTTTTACTTTTACCTCCCAACGGGAAATTTGGATTTTTTTTCTCCTCGCTATTACAACGTTATCTCTTTGGATGGAAGTTATTTTTTCAACAGAATTATAATGAGAGTTTGATAGAGAGCTTTTTTTTACCTTTCTCCTGGATGTTTATGAAAATATTTCAGCAGGAATGAAATATTTCATTTACGTAATGAGAAGAAAATATTAAGCTGCAATTTAAAAATATGACGCGAAATGAGATGCCAGAGGGAAATTCTAATTTTAACATTTGGAACTGAAAAATCACGAGCTGAAGTATTGTATCATCGAATACATTCCGGTATTGGAATGAAATCGAATTTTTTTCGTTTATCCAAAACTACACCAAATGCCTGGGGAATGGCAACATCATTCTATCTATAGAAAAGTCACACAGACGCAAACACAAACACGTGGGTATACTCTGTGGCTTTTTCAACGTTTTTATATATCACACACAATATCACCGAAGGTTTGTGATTTTGGTAGAAGCCAAAAGTATGGCGGTTTTCGATCAACTAACGGAAAAAGAGAGCTGGAGCCATAGACTTGGCCCCTTTCCCAGAGGCGCTAACATGGCACAATGGGTAGTAGTGTATTTCACTTCTTGAATGTGTGTTGGACGGTTTGAAAACTCGAGGGGAGTAGGGAAACTCGTGAATTTCCTCCCCAACTCCACAACACACTGGCAGTGACGTGCATCATATTTTTTTTGCTCTCTGGACACAAGTGAGAGGCCAAACGCCCTCGGGCAACGTTTTAATAATGTCTGGCACACTGCCCCGCTAATGTCCTCAGGCCTTATCTTTCCCTTTCGTTACATTCTCCACTTCAAAACACTGTCTCTCATTCTTTACATCTTCACCCCTCGTACCCATTCCTCACTGCATTGTATTTACTCTCATATTAAATTCACGGATTTCACTGTTTTGAATTCTATTTGCACTGGAATTTATTTAATTCAACACTCCTAAAAAACAAATCTTAAGGGGGATCTCATAATCCCAAACTGTGAATAATTTTACATTAATTCACATAAATTTTCAATGTTTAATTTGAATAAAATTCATGTGCGCTCACACATACACATACTTGTGTCAATATTTCTTCAGTTAATTTAATTTCTCGGTATTTCATAACTCACTTGGATTTTAAATAATCATAATATTATTCGAGAATTCTTCATTCATTTACTACATTGTGAATAATAAAGTAACGTTTATTCCAAGAGTATGACGTCCTCTAGTACTCAATCCTCTCATTTTCCACGTAACATTAATTCCAATATGTTGTATGAATCTTTTCTTTTCTTCATCGAATGAAAAAACGCGGAACACACAATCCTTTTCATTTATTCCATTATTCTCGACGATTTAGTCATTGTTCCATTTTCCTTCACTGAATTCTTGGCACTCTGCCCCAGCATCATGTCCTCACCACTGATTTTTCTTTCTCTCTCCCTCTCCCCCTTTCCTAGTTACTCCTGTTTACATCGGAGGGGGGGGGGGGCTCACGAAAATTGATTTAGGGTAACATACTTCCGCCACCACCGGTTGAACCTTTCTCTCGCTCTCTCGCCCCCTCTCTCTCTCTTACTCTCCCTTCAATTCTCCGTGTATATGTTTGTTTCCCAGTACACAACGCTGCCAAAAACCCAGCTGATCGTGTCGCCTCCCTGGTGATCTTTTACGTTTCATTTACCCGTGAGACTTATTTTCAGAAACTTTAGACTGTTAAATTTTTTTTTTCTAAATTTTCTGTATCAAATACCGAAAATTCTAGACAAGTTTATTCCGACTGTAAATTCGGGGAATCTCGTTATTGAGAATTCAAATTTTCCAATGATTTTGGAATATATCCACCAGAATATCAATGATACTTGTAAATTTCAGTTAAATTACTCCGTAGAAATTCTGTTGAATCACGGAAAATTCAAGGAAAATTGAGCATTTTTAGTTCATTTTGGCTCTCAATATTCCTGTTCTATGGAACATCAATGAAAATTGTACATTTCAGTGAGATTTTTTTTTATTTAGTGCGATTATTCCGTGAAAATTTTGTTAAGAAAAATTCAGGGAAAAATAACAAAATTTGGTTCATTTTGGTTCTCAATATTCATATTCATTTGAAAATTCAAGTAAGTGATGAAATTCCCCCTTTTACTCGTACTTGATCCTCATGAATTCCCCTGAATTTTACAAAAAACTTGAAATTACATAACCATCTTTCCATCAAAAAAAATTAAAGGTCACGCTCATGAAAATTACCAAATTTTCATATCAGATTGTTCATCAAATTCTAATTTTTTCTAAAAGTGTACGAGTCACCCCCTCCCTATTCTCCGATTTCTTATCTCTTCAATGTTTATTACATCAATTTTTCGTGTGCTCGCTTTTTTTTGTTGGAAATCACCAGAAATAAATAACGCCAACGAAATATACATTTTCTCTCTTTTCTACAGTTTTTTCCTCTTTCTTTCTCCTCTCGTTCCTTCCTTCACATAGTTTCATCTTTACTTGCAATTTCAAGCACGCGCGCGCCTTCCCTGTATCATTCACGAAACTTCTACTCTCTGTTCCACGGAACTGCTGAGATCCCCCGGGAGATTATCCCCAGGCAAGTGTTCATCGTCCCAAAAAAGAAAGGAGAATCGAAAAAAGCCCCGGAAAACATGAAAAAAAATGTTAAAATAAAATTGTACATTCAGGAATAAAGAGAAAGGAAAAGCACCGAGTAAAGAGAGAGTGGAAAATTGTAGCGAAGGGCAAAATGAAATGAGAAGAGAGGGGTAAAAAGTAATTTGCAAAACGTCAGACGCGTCATTCCTTTCGACAGGCCACGCTCCCGCAGTTTGCGGCCTTAATTGGCGTACAACCCCAGCCACCCATCTGAGGCAAACCTCTTTCTCCCTCAATCTCCTTTACTCACTTCCTCTTCCTACTTCGTTCCCTCTTAAGTTCAACGATTTCATTGCAAAAGATGATCATCCCCTGGGCTTTCTACAATGACAATGAACTCCTTGGTTGCATTCTTACAGTTTCACTGACAATAATTCGCGAGTGAGAAAGAGAGAGGGACTACGCTCGTCAATAAATCGAAACTCGGTTTTAAAGTATCGTCGGTATTCATCACAATCAACTGGGGAATTGTCAGAGAGAAATTCTCCAACAATTTTGCAGCAAATTATTATTATTCTCATGCACAAAAAAAATAGATTTCCTCACGCTCTAACGAATGGAATATAATTTTTTTAGATACTAATGAGACAAACTCACCATATTTTTAATGAAATTTTACACCATAATTATGTTCACTCGGTGTACAATTAAAAAATAAAACAATGTGGAATCTGTTGTCTCTGGCTCAACGAAAATGAGGAAAAAATGAGTTTACGGAGGATAGAGAAAACGCGAAACTCTCGTGGATCGATGAGAGTGAAAATTCTCTCTGCGCGTTTTCGACATTTACGTGGGAGGGGGTAGGGATGGAGAATGGTGCAAGGTCTCTGTAAAACGGTAGGGAACCGTCCGGATAGGTCCCGGAATTCCGGCTCGATTTTCCGCATGAATGTGTAGTACGCGGCTGCGCGCACATATTTCGATTTTCTCTTGTTTCTTTCCTCTTTTTTTTCATTAAAGAAAAAAAAATTTTTTTTACTTTTATTCCTTCCAATGGGCAATGAAAATAAACGTTATAACGCAGAGCGAATCAGAATCCTTCACTAACGTGTGTGTGGTTTTTTTTACGGGGTAGACGGCTAAACTATTTTACCGGAGATCACTCTTCCTCGTAACCGTAGCGCAGTGTATGTCCGTGGCAATCGTCAATCCGGCCACAATTCCGAAATGCCCCAGGTGCAAGGGATAATATCTACCCGTATATATTTTTTTTTCAGTATCGTTGGAATTATTAGTTTTTTTTCCCAAATTCTTTTATTTTCACTTCCAATGCCTGAAGATTCATGAACACGATATTTTTTTCTGAGAAAAAATAACTGTTTTTTAAGTGAAAAATAATTTATTTAATGCAGTGATTGAATTTATTCGGAAAAAAAATTACAGATTATTTTTAGTAATATTGATTGAATTACTGTCATTGATTTAATTAATTTTGATCAAAGTATTTTCATGATTTTGTAACGTGCAGATAGAGATTCCAATTGAAATTAAATTAGGAATAATTTATTCTTAGAAAACGTTGGACATCCTGGAGAATTTCACCTACTTCTCTTCACTGTCGTCATCAGGATCGGCTAAAATAAAAATAATTCAATTTCGCAAATACCCTGGGGATAAGTATAGAACGTTGAATATCTTCATGTTTTCTGGGAAACAAAAGAGAACGAGAACACGTACTTTCACAGGAAAAACTATTTCGCTGAATAATTCAGTGTTGCGGGAATTTTTTTGCAAATATGATGGCATCATTCGAGGCATTCGAATGAGTACGATAACAGAACGCAAAACTTGATAACCAGTAGCCTCGTGACGTGAGTCAATTTGTTTAGCCACCTCACGCAATTTTTAAATGAAAAAAATTGAATTTAACAGCGAAAAAGGAAAACGAATTGAGTTTAATAAAAATTTGCTGCGGTTATTTTTTTCCGAATATTTAAAAAAAATCATGGAGAAACGTTGAAATTCAAATGGTTAAGAAATTACAAAGTATTTACAATTTTTTCCGTTTTTTTACCGTAAGTACATCCGTCAACAGTTGCAGCTTCCGTCAATGCAGCGTGGATTATCAATTCGCAGATATACTTCCCTGCATCGGGCCTCGCAATCTTTCGCATCTTGACAAGTTGTTGTAGCATCGCCTAAAAATAAAATTAAAAATACAAAAACATTTAACATTCATTAAAAATTGAATTACAAGAAACAATTAATTACTCGAAATTAAACCAATAGAAATTGCAATGGTGAAAATTAATAGAAATAATTTAACGAAATTCATGACGATTGTAAAGTTAATTTTCAACAATTATGAATTATTATTTAAAGCCGCTTTGCAACGATGTTTTGCAGTTAACTATTCACTATCCACTCTTCAACTGAATAGATTTTTTTTTACCTCAGTTGATAGTACTAACTAAACCACCAACACAATTACATTCAGCGATAAACGACGAACAAAGAAGGGCGCAAAAACAACATTCACGTTGGTTAAAAGAATAAAAAGTGAGTCAAACAAACGGGTGAAAAAAATTTACAAAGCAATTGGTAGAAAATTATACAATAATGGAACAATTACGCTATTTTCGTAATCACGTGGCTCTGTGTGTGTTTGTGCGTTTAACACAGCAGCACTCAACCTCATTCAACAATAATACAAAGCTAAAATGGAATGATAATTATCAAAATAAACTAGTTACAAAATTTGTTAATTCAAATCTACTTAGGAATATTACTATTTCTCCTTCATTTCCAATTAATTTAATCACAGGATATGATTAAAATTTACGCGATTAACGTGAAATTAACATTCATTGAAAATTCGAATAAATTTGATTCATTGTGTTCCAATCAATGAGACGGTTCAATTACACTCCACCGAGAGAAAAACAAATTTTTGTCAAGAATATTTTTCCTTAGAATTCAAATTTTCGAATTTGAATTGAAATTTGCATAAAAATTTGATTTCATTATTAAAGCAATATATATAATCTGATTTGCATCAATTTCAATGCAAGAAATTTGTTTTTCAATAATTTTCTAAGTAAAAATATTCTTGACAAAAATTTGTTTACTTCTCAATAAAATCAAAATTCTCATAATTCAAAATTTCCCGTCAATAAAAAATTTGAAACACATCAATTCTACAATCTTCATCACCAAGAGATATCATGTTGATTAAAACAACAAAATCTCTCTGACACATCCATAATAACTTATTTAGAAATAAAAATCTATCCAATGAACTCTTCCAATTCGATGAATTCACTGGACAAAAAAAATCGATTGGTCATTCACGATTCGTTTAGTCCACAGATTCATCGTTCTCTTGCTATCAAATAATTCTCATCAATTCTATTTTTCCTCTCTATAACATCAGGCCGACAAAAAAGAGAAAAAAACATTGAAAAACAACGGAATAAAATTCCATGCATCTATCCCAACAATTTGGACAATTGCTGCGTGTTAAACTGTGACAGTGTACAAGTTCCTGTCTCTCGCGAGTGTACGCGCAAAAAAATAGGCCTCTTCCCAATACTAACAGCGACCAGAAGAATATGTACCACTGGTTGAGTGATTGAGGAAAAGTAGAGGGAAGGGGGAGAGGGGTGGGAGTCATCCCATTTTCACGTATTCGATCTGTGCCGATTGGAAATTGAGGGATAAACCTGAGAATATATTGCACCACCATACGGTGACCTCGCACTCCGAAACCCATTAAAATCTTGGACCATCTATATGTATAGCTTTTTTTATTATTTTTGCGAACTAGATATATAGATGGATTTTTATTTTGCTACTCTATTCGGGCACAATGGCCGAATGAAATTGAGCATTGATTGGAAGATTTCGCGATAGCCAATAGAGACGACATATTTTCATTCAGTTAATTTTTATTGTCTGTATCTCGCGGAATTCATTGGGATGCGAGGGTTTTTTTTAGGACAGAAAATCTGCACGAACTGCAGTACTTTATTTCACGTATTTCATAGTCGGAGGACTGTATACATTAATCCTATTTATTTCTGGGTGAAAAAAAAACGTGAAAAAATAACACCAAAGACATAAAAAAATTGAAAAGCATTATTTCACTTTTTATGGATGCTCTTCGAGAGCTTCAGACTACATTTCATTTTCTATAAACCTTCCATCACCATTATGCGTTTTTTTCTGTCTTTTATGGAAAAAATAGAAACGAAGAAAATGATAATAAATAAGAGTGAAAAATATGACGCCAGAAAAACTTTTTCCATCACTTTTTTTGTACTTGCCGACTCTTTATCCTTTTACTCCTCGTTACGTTAATGGTTTGTCGTCATAATTACTTATGCTGGAAAATCTCAGCGATGTATATTATTCAATGGTACTAGGGAATAGGAATTGTCGAGGAAAGGAGGAGCTGTCGATCGAATCAACGAGAATGAGTCTCAAGAGAGACTGAAGGGAGATGAAATCTCGTATTCCTGCGTTTGTTCGTGGTTTTCTCTTTCTCTCCATCTATCTTTCTCATTCACTTGCTTTTGTATGTGCCTCTGATTCTGGTGTATGCGCCAAAGTCCTGGACGACCCCGGCCTCGACGGGGTGAGTGAACTTGTACGGCCGCAGGGGATGAAGAATCGAGGAATACCCTTCACTTCATTCACAATTCTCCAATAATCTGAAAATAATTCATCAAAATATTTTCATTATTTTCATTATTTTTATTTATTCAATGGTTAACATTTCCAAAAAAATTGATTTTTTTTTTATTTTGGAAAGGGGGACTTTAAATCTCGACCAGAAAACTCGAATCTTGTAAAAAATGAAAAAAAAATTATTTACACATTTTTCACCTAAAATTTTCTCAGCTTTCCAATGGAATTATCAAAATTAACCGATCCTGAATATTTCTCTCGACTTCTCGCGATTTTCATAATATGAAACATCGAAACGAAGGTGTGTCCACTTTACCCCTTGTATCCATTTTACCCGACCTTCCCTTATCCTCTAACATTTGCGGAATACATTTCATCAACTTTCTTTATGTCAGACGAATTTTTCAATTCTCAACAAATTTCTTAATTAACCGACTCCAATTCTGAGGTTAGGATCAAATCTCAACTTTTAAAAAAAAAATTCTTGATCAGTGAAAAAATCCTAAAAACAATCAGTACCACTGATGGTACTTGGATTACCCCAATCTTTTCTAATCGAGCAAAATTTGTTTTGCAAATAACTTCGTAAACTATGAGAATAAATTGGTTCATAAAAACTAATAGTTTTTCATCTAAAATTTTCTCATCTCCAAACTTTAATCTACGAAAATTCTCCGAACTTTACGCGGCAAGAACATTAACATGTAAGCAGAAGAATTTTTTTTTCTTGTAAATCTAGTAAAATGAGATTCCCGTATTTTCCATTAACAAGTATTGGTATTCCTACACCTCTTTTGCTTACATACTCTCAATTCTCAATAAGCCCAAAGCCCCCTTTGACATTCATTCAACTATCTCACTCTATCCAACAGTATCCCATCACGTATCCGCTTTGACGCTCTATTCCTGATGCGTTGAAACTGTAATTTACCTCCGAAAAGCCAACCTGATACGAGCCATTGCCCTCTCTCCCTCCTTTCTCTCCCCCTTCAACGTACCAGAGGCTTTGTACGTCGTGTATGTGGATTCAAATAGTGTGTATCCATGACACTGTACGACTCCTTGTGCCTCAGTGAGCCAACGTTATACAGCCACATCAAACATTCTGCCAGTAATGATAATCACAGTCTTTTTCGAATTATCATTAAATTTTGATTATAATTCTATTGAATCTACGTCTTTGCAAAGGCAAATTGCACTTGAAACGTTATTTTAGTCATTTGAATAATGTCTTGTTTGATTTGGTTCTGATTTCGCTTTCAACAAAACGCTCCAAGGAAACGCTAATTTCCTGCCGGGAAAATTTGAATTTTTTAAGGAATAATGAAATTATTTGGATGAATTTTCTCAATGTTGTACTGTGGATATCCGCGGAATAAGTAGGTATAGAGAGAAATGTTCAGAAAGTTTTTCATAGGGACTTTGTAGGATATTTTTAAAATAATATCGTCGCCCTAGAGTCAAAAGGGCGCAAGTGCCATTTTTTTAATCTAAAAAAATTGAATTCACATTCATTTTTTCATAGAAATACTAACTTACGCCTTTTTATTATTCAGCAAGAAAAAATGGTACTTACGCCCTTTTGATTTTAGGGCGATAATATACTTTTTTCTTTCAACTTTTCTTTCACGACTATAACGCAGTCGAGGGTTAACTCTTTAGGAATCTCCTGGAATTACAGGAAGATACGAAATTTTCCGAGTCGAACATTCTTTGTAAATGTCATTCCCCTCTACAAAGGAAGTATTCATAAATATTTCCGTGTCCACCTTGAATTTCAAGATATTTTCAACAATTGACTGAAAAGCCAAATTGTCTCATCACTCAGCTCTTCACTACTGAAATACTTTATGAGATTATATTTCTTCTTGAACGCACTCATTCAAATTTTCTGGCTCTCTGATGTCGAAGAGCGACAGAATACTCCCTTTCAATTAAAGGATGGGGTAGAACAGGCATATTGGATTTTAGTTGGAATTTGAATATTCAGTGTAATGAAAATCGCTTGAAATGAGAGAATTTTCGATGGAAAACAAATATCAGAATTACTTGTAGGATTTTTTTTACATCTGCCTGTTTTTGCTGATAATGAAACGTTCAATGAAGGGATGTTCGTTGGGAAAAAATTCTCCAATTCTTCAATTTCACATTAACAACAGTCTAGAGTTTATTAACGAATTTCCCAAAGGCAAATAAAAATTTGTCGTAGCGGTAAAATTCGGCAAATGAGCTTAAAGGTTAGGTCATTTGTCATCGATTTAGGTGGTTTTGAATTATTATTCGATGATTTTCCAGCGAGTAATACCTCATCTTATTAAATCATGTTCCTTCTTCATATTTCTTGTAAAAATGATTCGAAATTACCTAAATCGATAGAATATTCGCTTACCATTAAGTCGGATTTTGCCTTTTTGCCCTCCGGGTATCAGAACCGAAGATATTCACAAAAAACTAAAAAATTCCCATAATGCAAACATCGAATATAAAAAAAAATCCAAGAAAAATCGATTCTACCATCGTATACGTATACGAAAATAGCTAAGATCGGGAAAGGACAATGCGTTGTAATAAAACAAAAATATTGAATACGAACTCTGGGAAGAAAGGGAGAACGCAATGCATTATAGAGGGCACAGTACATGCAAACAGCGGAAAGGCTATACCAGGAAAATAAATAACAATAATATATTCCCCCATGCTTTTTCTCCGAAATTTCCTCAGCTTACCAAAAGAATCATCGAAACCGCCCCGCATAATTTATCATTTCACTTTAAAAACTTTACTACAAACCCAAAAAGTTTAATCACCTAGAATAAAAATTCCACCTCTACCCTTTTCCCGAAAAATCCGAGTAATCAGATCGTTTGAATTACACGGGATTCGGTCACGTCGACGTATCCAGGGTGTGAGTTAATTTGGGGTGGTAAAAAACGTAAAAAAATACAGAAAGCTCAGTTGGAGTAGCAACAAGGGGATGAAAGGAAGTGGAGGGCAGTAGTGGTGAAAAAAAGATGGTAGTACAGGCAGTAAAATAAAAAAGAGGGCATGTTGCTAACCCCCGGGGTTGGTAATGGTGGACGTTAAGCTGGGTTTATAAGCCCACCGGCTCTTGTATGGGACCCGTTCAATACCTTATCCCCTGATGCATCCCCAATTTCTCCCCTCTTTTGTGCCCCACCTTGATTCTGTCGCCTTATCACTCCGTCAACTGTAAAGCCCACGCAACATGTATTTTTAATCAGACCTCAATTTCCCTCTCAGCGAAAAAAAATTCTCCGTGTATCCTCTTCACTCGCATTTTTTCCTCCGACTTTTTCTTTCAGTTATCGAATCGTCCTTCGGGAGCAAGAAGCATCCTCCCTCTCAGTCATCTATGTGAACCTTTTCCTCTCGGTATACATTCGAGAGAGGGGATGAAGAGTAAACACGATACTCCATTCGCAATTTCACTATGCCAACCGCAAGTTCAAACTACTCTTTGGAGTTGTGCCAGTTGAATTTTCTTACTCGTTTGCTCTCTCAATTCTCGTTTTGTTTCTCGTAGTTTATATAACGAGTCCATTTAGACAGATCTTTTCACTGATTGAAATCAATTAATTTGTTTGGATATCTTGAATAAGTTGTAAGGAATAATTGATTGTATTAATCCGATTATAATCAAAGATTTATGAAATAACTTTATGAAAACAATCGAGAGAATTTACCACTGAGAATCACCAATTTCTACAATATTGCACCGTCTATGTGTCTGTCCATGTACATGTCTGTTAGAGAGTAATGTAAAAGGGATTATGCTCAGTGCAATTTCACCAGTGTGAAATCCGCGTATAACCCAAGCATCTTCGGGGCTTTATAAACGTTAAGACGAAATAGTGGAAGTAAGAGAATAAAAATATATCTATATAGATATACATAAGAGGAAGGAGAGCGTGTGGGTTATGTACCCCCAGGGTCATTTTATTTTATCTCTTTGGCCTTTCTCCTTTTTTTTCCCCACACACAGAAAGCTCTACAGTTAACCATTTGCAGAAAGGGGAGGGCCATTGTTTTGCGCACGCTCTTTCTCGTAAAAAGCACGCTTATACGAAGTGAATACAGCCAACAACTGTCTCCACGTTGTCGGCTTCTTATCATCCCCGCATTTCGCAATTCATTGTTTATCATCGCTCAATACTTCAATGATAATTCCTTCTGGAAATCCTTTTTTATCAAATCGAAATTGTTTACACATCTTCCGGCCTCAGTTTCTCTCCATTTCCTGTCTGTTCTTCACCGGATTTGTATCTCTTTCCTCAGCGAAGAAAGTTAGACATGTGGCGCATTGGCGCATGCGCACTTTCCTTCAATACCAAACCTTAACTGAGTCGATAGGCAATGCAAGTATCGTCGAGACTATTTCCGTTCACTCCAACACGAGTGATAGACTCTCCCTCGTCGTCGGTCAACCGACAACCATTCACCAATACTTTCTCTCTTTCTTTCTCACTTTGGTCTTTCCTGCAGGAAAAAAGGAGAAGCGGAAGCCAAAAATTCCACGACACAAATCGACTCTGTACATCCGCGCATCTTCCTTCTTCAAGCGTAGAATAACTTGAATGCAATATATTTTCATGTTGAACGCTTTGAATAATAATGTAGCCTGAAAATATCCGTGAAATTATCCTTGGAATTTATTGAATAGTTTTTTCGTTCATTCAATTGAAGTATTTTCGTCATTAAACCTCCGGGAATTTTTGAATCTATTCAGTACAGAGAAAATTAAAAATGTATTTCACTTACAATATTTTTTAACTACATTGGAAAGTACACTATTTAATAAGTTCATTGAAACGAGAAGAAACAAAATTAAAATGTTGCTAATGATTATTTAATGACTTTACACAAATTGAGAGTTGAGTACAGTCGTTTATACATAAATGCACAGAGTACCTAGTTAGTTAAAAGTAATAAAAAAAAAGGAAAATAATAATAAGTGACGATGAGATGCCGGGGAAAATGGATGAAAACGTGAATACACTCGGGGTAACGTAGAACCCGTATTAGTTGGTCGCTCATTAAAATTGCAAGACCCAAGAGCGCAGTGAACGCCGACGCAGCGGCGACAGAGTAGGCGGAACGTCGGGAGAGGAGAAAGGGTGTACAAGAGAGGGTGAATGGTTTCTACACCGATAGAGAGAAAAAGACAGACGAAAGAGACGAGGGAGGGGAAAAGGGTAGTTGTGTCTCGTTTGGTACTCCCTTGAGGAACTTTGTCGAATACAACCGATCTACAAACTCACCTATACTATTCCGAAACGTAGTAACCCATAAGCAACACATAACTTCTGCCAACGAATCATTATGCTAATTAATTACCAACGACAGTACCTAACTTTGAGGAGACACTCTTGTTATAATTCTATATGAAACGTTAGCCACTCTATGAGAAGCGGCATTATCCATACTATTGGCTCATCTCAGTTTTGAACATGCGCATCATTGAATTCAATTACGAAATGTTTATCCTAAAATTATTAATTAATAAATCAAAGTTCAAACTGAAACTGATGTAATTAATTTTGACATTCAGTTAATTCTTTCATGAAAAGAATTCCTTTTTTTCTTTTAAAATTCACTCACAATTTTTTATTACGTTCAATTGAAAGAGACTCGACATTCGAGTTCGTAAAAAGGAACGAAAAAAGAAAGGGGAGAAATATTTGACATCCGTATAGTGGCAAACGCATAAAACCACGAACAAGGTTTATACGTATAAAATGATCGATAGCAATTTTTGTGAAAAAAATAGAAGAAAAAAATTCCAGGGAGTCGCGTTGGAAAAACCCTTGAAAAACCCCTGGTAGAGATAGAGGGATCGGGCAGAGTGAAAGAGAGAGAGATGGATAGACATGAATTGGATGAGAGTATCCCAGTGGACGTGTAGAAGAGAGTGGGAATAGATATAGAGGGTATAAAAGGGAAAATAGTGGATGGAGGGGGTTTTTGAGCTGTTCCGGGGAAAATTGCACACACCCGCGAAGAGGGAGAGAGGGCTCGAGACGACTTCCGGCGAGTGGCCGATCGAACCGCGCCCTCACTCCCACGAGAACGAAACGATGGGGCTTAATGTATATATAGATATATATATGTTTGAGCCGGCTCATCTAAAATTGCATGCTACACTTTTTTTTCGCCCATCCACCCACACTGAAAAACAAGGAGCTTCCCCACACAGCTCCTTTAACCCTTCTTCATACTTCCCTTCAGATTTCTGCATTATATTTTGTGCTCATCCAACTTCCACCTCGTTCTCCTTTAGAATGGCATTTTCCTCACGATCGCACATACAATATCCTTCCCCTTCCTCTCTCCTCTCTGCAACGCGTTTCTGTCCCTCGTTTACCAACCGTGATACTAGGCAAAATGCCACGATATAACGTTGAGACATTGAGTAAACGATAGATCGTGCCAATCTCTCATCTGACTGGCTTTTGGTTGGTCAGCAAAAGATTTCACGCTTACTGTACCTATTCAAAAGCCCAATGATCCTTTGAGTACTTGGAATGATAATAAATCCGCTTTAACGATTGTTCTTTAACTGTGTTTATTGTAAATAGCTTTACTACGAAATGGAGAATTGAGGATTGAGGAAAATCCTCATTTGCTTTCCAATACAAACTCAGCAAAAAACGCTATTCTTCTCCATTACTCGAAAACTATTGTCCCAGTGATTACAACGACAATCGCACGTTCTTCAGGAAGAGAGGGAAAACACGAAATTTGTTTTTCCACAATAAGACTTTTTTCCATCTCCTCCTTTTTACCCCGGAGCGTACGGTATCGTTGGACATTCGAGGCGGAAAGGAAATGAGGAAAAAGGGAAGGATAGAGTAGAAGAAGTAGGAGTTTCACTAGTTTATTTTTTTCCATCCCCCTTTTCTCATCCTACTACCCGATTCAATGAGGTTTTAGTGGTCGCACTCTGACACGGGCTCTTCACCACTGGCAGTAGCGGCCTCGTTTCCTTCCAACCCGTATACTCGTGTCTCGTGCCACACACCGAGTGGCTTTTCGACCCTTTTCTCTCTCGCCCCTAGCTTCACACACTCTTCTCTTCACCTCTTCGTTCTCCATCGTCCATTTTACTAGCCACCCTGTAACCGCCCATCTACTAGTTTCACTCTTCTCACTCTGTTTTATATCAAGCGCTCTCTTTATTCCTCCACCTTTCACCTCACGCCCCATCCCGACATGTATACTGACACATACACATACATATGGAGCCATTGACGTGATACGCGGTTGCGTACACGCTCACTGGGACTTTCCGGGACGTTGGTTTATATCGTTAACAGCTCTTCGCGCGCGCATCCCACTCCACTTGAATTCTCATCTGTGTCGTTGACGACGCTCATCAAGATCGATCGAGTGAAAGAAAATTGATTCAATGTATTTTATCGCCAATTTTTTATTCGTACTGGTATAAATTGTGGAGGAAAGAGGGATCTACGAGAGTTTCTTTTTTTTCGAATTGATAATTCCGGAATGGAGTAATTCAATGAGATAAGTTTTACTTGACCTTGGGGGTAGTTTTTTGCTGGGACCTTTTTTGTAGCTTGAAGTGATTGATGTGGAAGCAAAACGGATTGTTATGGTATTATTCAGGACTTTCTTTTGCTAACCCCTCATTTTTCTTGAGTAGATCTTGAAAATCATATTTCCTCGAATTTTCTGCTTTTTCAGAAATTTTTGTCTCACTGTTTATGAAATATTACAAGACATAAAATTCTGCGATCTTTGAGGATCTTTCAGAGGAGAATTTTACTAGACAGAGAGATTGTCATGAATCTCTACGGATATTTGAAGATCTCTGGAAAACCAGCTTCACTAAAATATTAGCGTCAGTCAATGAGAGATAAACACTTGGAATTTTTTCATGCATTGAAAAACGAAGATTTATCAGAATATGATCGATATCCATATTAATTGGTGTGGTTTCATGTTACATGCATTTAGGTTTCGGGATAGGAATGAAGAATGAGAATGTGAATCATATTGCTGGTTTTCTAATCACACTAGAATGAACATTTATTTGTGTTCTCAAAATTGTTCTTGACAATATGTGAAATATAT
The DNA here is from genome assembly GCA_018902275.1 of Aleiodes sp. PSUC_FEM 10030003. NCBI lineage: Eukaryota > Metazoa > Arthropoda > Insecta > Hymenoptera > Braconidae > Aleiodes > Aleiodes sp. PSUC_FEM 10030003. The sequence continues at coordinate 22,216 of JABSMS010016851.1, forward strand.
TCACCATATATCTGCACATACCTACACTGTTAAAGAGAAATTGAAAATTCAATACCAAGGTGGACATTAAATTTCAGAAGCTTAATTTTAATTCGAATTAAGACAGAATTATCTCTGAGATTTCATGTTTCAAGAATGATATCGTTTTTAATATCCAATAAGCATTGAACTTTCAATAAGCAAACTGAATCCTCAAATATGGTTGAAACATTAAATAACATGTGAACTTGGATTTTCTATTAATCAAAAATTCAACACTACGTGGCCTTGAAATTTCATGAATTGTCTAAAATCTAATTTATTCACTGAATAATCTACTTCACATGTGTACGAAAATTCATAATTTCATAGAAATTTCATCACTAATTCGCGATAAAATTTCAAATCTCATTTGAATATTTTCATAGCAAATTAATTTTCAGGACATCAATTTCACAAAATTTCGACATTACTGGAGTTGGTCAAGTATTTCAATATTTTTTCATTGAATTTTAAATAATTTTTTGACATTGTAACATATAAATTACGTAGGTATTTTATATGTAACTGACATATATTCAACTACATATTGGATACATCTCAATTATTACATCGTCGCCGTAGAATCAAAGGGGCGTAAGTGCCATTTTCCGTTTTTGACCAATGAAAATCTGTAAGTTATTGTTCTTCAAAAAAAGCGAATTCATGTAGGTGTTGGAAAAATGGCACTTACGCCCCTATATGCCTATATGCTTGCATACAATTTCAATTATAATTGATATTCAAGGCATTTGAGTTTTGCTGCCCAAGTGCTGCCCCATTCACCAAAAAATCTCCTCATCACCCTCAAATTCCGCGATATTTCATGAAAACTGTAGTCAAAACTCACTGATGATGCGAATGTTTTCCAAACGAGTTGATACCGCGGAATTTATCGACGAAATTTTTCGCCAGATACGCACGTTCCACAATTACCAACGGAATATCGAGACTCTAATGAAAACCAGATGATTGATCAATAAATGGAAAATTTCGTCATAAGCTCTCGAAAAACATGGAGAATGTAACCGGAAAAAATAGATTACTGCCTCAGTTTGAAAATCCAATTTAATTGCCAATGAAAGGGGAATGACGCACAGATGTCGTATCAAGCCTCGGTGGCCCTCTCCTGTGGGTTTATACCCGTCAGTGTAATGCCAACCACTATATCCCTCTTGCAGTTTATCCCCCAATAGGGGAATAGTGATCGACGAATCGGCCGATGGTCGAAAGACCATCCCCTCTCTACTCTTTGCTCTAAACAGTATGCACAAACGTGTTACCAACGTGTGTTCTCTCAACGTTATAAGCGCATGTAATCGGCCAAATGTCGACGGTATAACCAGGGACTTGGCATCATAGTGTCACGAATTATTCCCTAAAATACACGTAGTCCATTAGTGTCATGTACAGGGCAGAGTCACTCGGCAAAGGGATCAATGCCTGTGTCTCAACACGTTTTACACTTGGGCCTACTCTATTATTCACTAGCTGGGGGAATGTTCATCAAAATAATCAGTACTAAATTCAATTTATTATTTCAAAACATTAATTGACGTGTATGGCACTTACGCCCTTTTGATTCTAACGCGACGATATCATTCTTGAATTTCCCAATTTTGTCTCAACTACAATTAAAATTGCGATTTTTAAATTTAATGTGCATATTGATATTGAATTCCATTTTCTTTTTAACAGTGTATTTATTCATAATTGATTCATCTTACGCTATACACTCATTATTATTTCCTTTTTTACATATCTAAAGATGACTCCGTCATTTACAATAACAAAAATGAATTGTTCATCTAAATTACATCATTTCATTTTGCACTTGCTGATTAAAAAGCATCCTGACAAAAATGGAAAAATGGAGTACGAAAAAAAAAGTCAATTAAACTGACAAATAAAAATTCACTTTGACGCAATAATTTTGTCAAAATGTTGATAAAAATAACCTCATTTTAATATTCAATTAAAAAGTTATTACGCAAAATTACAAATAACCAGTTGATGAAACTGAAAAATTCATACACGCCGAATAATACAGAGTAATGAACGAGATTTAATGAAATCATAATTAAATGTCACCGAAAAATCATAATAATCATAATAATAATAAATTCTACTCACTTCCCTCAACGCGGGCAATTTTCACGACTGATACGCACTCTGAAACATTGTAATTGAGTTGGCAATGTCAAAGCATGGAATAATTATAAACGATGTCATTACTGAGTAAGTAACGGGAAGAGAGAGAGGGTTTCGGAGGGAAACGATAAAGAGAAGAATGGATCTTGTACCAAACCTGTGCTTAATTAGACGTAAACATGGAAAACAGGCTTCTTGCACACGAGATTTGTGAGGTTTATGCTGTGTAGATGGCTTTTACGATGCTTCCATAATAATATCAGAATAGAAAAAAAAATTTGTATAGTACGTCAGTCAGGATTTTAATGAATGAGTTCTTCTTTTGATGAATTACAAATTTTAATTATTAAAATTTTTAATTACCCGAGTGACTCAGCAGTAGCTGATTAGCGGCGGGAAACAATGATTTTTGGCAATTCTGTAGTACGATTTTTATTTCTTTGAATATTAGAAATGTCTTGAATTACGAAGAAGATTGTTGCAGTTAGAAAAATATTATTTAACATTTCACAAATTTTACTTATTGGAAATTCATTTGCCATAAAAGAATTGAAGCAAGATTTGAAATTTCATTGCAATTATTCGTGAAAGTTCCATTCGATTCCGATTTTTTGAAGTGGATTATTCAGTGAATACAGAGAATTTTACAAAATTGATGAAAATTCAAAGTTCTTTTGCGTTGAATTTTCAATTGATAAAAAATTCAACTTCCAATATTATTGAATATTTTCATCGCATTTAAAAAATCATATCATTAAAATTTCAAAGCTTATTGGATCTTAAAAATCATATCGCTCTCGAATTTTCCATGAAAAATGAAATTTGAATTTCTTTAAGATAACGATGACACGAAAAAGTGTAAAATGCACTTTCGAAATTTCGAAAATGGTCCCGCGGAATCTCCACCAATGAAAAAACAGTGTGCCACCACTTTCGAAATATGCCATTTCAATAATCGCTATTCGACCAAATTATGTCGTTTATCCCTCAACTCTCAATGCATAAAAAAAAAAAAAAACCGTGTCTCTCCCCAAAACTTCCCTGAAATTAATTATCACAAACTCCACTTCATAAAATTCGCAGCAGACTGCAAACAATCAATGAACAACAGCCCCTCAAAGTAACTAAATTGCACGAAAGAATAAAAGCCCCGACAATGTCAAAGTACTAAAAAGAAAAAGTCTCCAGCACATTACAATCCAAATGACACTACTGTATTATCCACTAATTGAGATTTGACTCAGTTAAGTGTTCACCCAGTGGGATATCTTTTCATCAACCAAAAAAAAAGAAACATTACAACTGACTTCACGCTGTCCTCACTACAATCGAATAACAAATCTAAAATTCCCATCATTCTTTTTTTTATCATTCATTCTTTGTATTCTCAATGGGGCACTAATGGCTCTCGTCATAAAAGAATTGAAATGAAAAAAATTCAAATATTCTCATGACAATATTCCAAACGAATAGAATAAAAAAAGAAGCAAAGCATTAATATTGATTACGAGATAAAAGCATTATAAATCCACGGTTTAAATGACACAGCCGTATGATTTACACTGGCGAACAAGTCATAGAGCCGTCGATACACATATTTTCTATAACCGTCAATATGTACATACGTAGTATAACGAAACCGATAGTAATCAAGTATAACCATTGGTACCAGGATAAAATATATTTATAAATACATACAAGCCTTTCACCCGTGTTCAGACGCCACTGTAATTATACCATTTTTTTTTGTTCTTTTAATTCCAATTCTTTTCATTATTCATTTATTTTTTTTCACGCACACACATACAAAGTATCCATCACACACATCAATCTCGCACGGTCATTCAATCGGCCATATTCTTTTTTTTTTAATTTTCCCCCGAAGTATAAATAATAAAACGTACAAAGCAACTGGAGTATGGATAAATGGGAAAAATGAAAGCGAGAAAAATTAAAACTCGATACGATCGATGAAAGAGAGAAAGAGAGGTAAAAAAGGGGGAAGGGGAAGTGGAAAACAGTGGATTGCACTCGAATATTTAAAATGAAAAATACTTGTATGATTGACGGGCCTGTGAACAACAGTGAAAAAAAACATTTTGTTTTTCATGAATTTCGTGTTTCTCTCTTTTATTCATCATTTTATTATTCATATATTTTCTTTTTAATCAGTGAAAATAATTTATTGACTGGCTTTTTTTTATTGCAGTAAAAGAGCAAATGGAATTGATAAATATTTTGTTGAGTGAAAAATAATTGATTGTTTATGAAATACTAGGGCGTAAATGGAAATTAATTTTTAACGTGAAAAAAACCATTTTTTTAATGCAGATTATATTTGAGAATGTCAAGACATTTTTTTTGCTCGGAGGATCCTTTTTTTTTAAATTAAAATGAAGTGAAGAAGAGAACAAAGTTATATAATATAACCGAAACAATGTGATGAATTTTAATTATGATAGCTACGCAATGTTTCTTGAAAATTTTCTCATTATTGATTTGTAGTAAAATAATATTTTTATTCAGGTGAATCCTCACGCGAAATAGTTTAGGTTGGTGACTTTCCATTTTAAAGAAATAATAATACTTTCAATTTTCCTTACAAGTTTTTCCCTTTATTTTATAGTAATAATTTACCCTATAACTTTGCCCCTCAATACTTATTAGAAGAAGAGAAATTTCCCCTTTCGTTTAATTTACGAAAAAATAAATCAGATAGTTATATATTTGAAATTGAAACGCGAATTCTTTTGGCGGTTTTAAGTATTTTCGATCAACTAAAACGTTTTTATTCGAAAAAAACCTTATTTAATACAGAAAAAGAAATAATTAAATCTCACACATAACAGACTCATGTAAAATATTCCTCTCAATACTATAATAAAGCCTGACCAAAGCATTAATATTCTCCGAATAAATATGGATTTCGTTTATCGAATTCAATAAAAAAATTAATTCCCCAAATCATCAAAGAATTTAATTATCCTCTAATAAATCTTTTAAATAAACTGTCAATGAAAACACATTAATGGAATTTGATAAAAGCCAAACACACAAATCTGATATCGATAACCATTGAGAGAACTTGTTTGTCCCCCGTTTTTCCCTTCTTCCTCCACTGGAATTTATGAGCTGGGGTGGTTTCACTTAACAAAATACCGTACTTTAATCTGCTCGGGGGCATTTAATTAAGAATTGACTCATGTGGAGCCTACACATGAAGGCACGTGGTGCATTCTGCATCTACTATTTGGTACCACGAATTCAATTCAAACACACACACACACATACACAATCCCGAAGCCAATAGCTGCTGCTGCATTTGCGGTGTGACGGGAGTGCGAATTTCAAACTAGAGTGAGACCAAAAATTCAATTCAGATGAAAGAGCAAAACGGAGATGGAAAATGGTTGTATTACATACGTGCACATAAAGGTATATAGACTGTTCAGGGTTCTGTGTCGCGTTCGAAGCGCACAGCGTTAATCGAACCCCCTGAACACGTTGCATTGAATTCCCTTGAACGTATGTATAGCTGATACTCATCCTATACCGTTAATTTTCACGTTATGAAAGACAAAAACGACACGAGATTTGGATTCCATCCGATAATTAATACGTCGAGATATATACGAACTCGATTATATCAAATAATCTGTCTATTGTCGATTACAGAATGCCTTTGAAAGCTTTTCACCAATGGAATGAACGAAACGAATTTAAACGAATCGTTTTGAATCAACATTGGTAATTGAATTTATCCTGTATCATGGTAACACAAATGCTTACCACATCAGATTTGGAGGACTGCCAAGAACAATGATTTCAAACTGTTTCACTTAGGGCTTGTAGAAAAAGGATATTAAAGAGAGTATAACATCGAAATTCGTTTTGGAACAACTATTTCATTTGCATAGAAATTTAAGTGTTATTTTGTGTTACATTGGGTAAGGTAAATGGGTATTATCATTGGGGATTATTTGGTGGAAGTAGACGCCAGATGAAAATGGACTGTTACGAAGACGGAGACCGTCTTCGAATCTGTGGAGTTCACTGCGGAGGGCGCTTCACGTTATTAGTTCATCACAGCGTTTGAGTGGAATTTTCTTCGGAAATTATGAAACAAATTATATCATGGAAACTTGGGGAAATGCATAAAATAGTTGAAATTCGTTAATAATTCTTTTCCCTGTTTGATTCAGCAATTAATAAAATTCAAGAATACTTACAAGATTCTACATACTTCAATCAACAAATTCCAATTATTTGATCATGTTCCCATGTATTTTCAATTCATAGTAAGTGAAATGAGCAAAAACGCCAATCTACGGTTAAATCCAATTTTTCGACTAATCCTCCTTCACAAATTCAATATTAAATTCTCCATTTTCCCAAGAAAAAATACCACTCCAACTTTCCAAACCAGAACATACTCTAGTTTTGATGTTTTATACCGTCCACAAACAAGCTTCTTCTCCATTGCCTATTTTGACCGCTAGAATGCAAATAATTGTTCTACGTGGCATAACATACACCCAGAAACACTGGGATGGTGCAATGTACCATGGAATGTAAATAGTCTTCTAGGTTGCTCGGTGGTACTCTCTTGTGCCAATCCTCCTGCATTTGAATTTTCGTGTGGGCGTTGAAGCCAAGAGGCGATTTTACCATTCTCCCCTTCTCTATCTATCTATCTCACTCTCTCTCTTACTTTCCACAATCACGAAACGTTTATTATACAAACTGGTACCAAGGCGCCACGCGTATGTGTGTGGCGCAACCCCGGTGCTCCTCCATTATGCATCAAACAAATGCCCTCAAGTCATACTCCACATTTTCACGTCAGATCAATCTCAATGGATTTACCAGTACATTATCATTACCATTATTATTATTGTAATTATTTTTTTAGTGTTGTAATGAGAATAAATCAGTGGATAGAGTTTTTTATGTCTAATGAATTGAAGCAGTGCATAAAAATGAATGGAAAACTTTTCGAGAAAATATCGTCGCTCTAGAATTAAAAGGGCGTAAGTGCCATTTTTTCTTGCTGAATAATAAAAGAGCGTAAGTTAGTATTCTTATGAAAAAATGAATGTAGATTCAATTTTTTTAGATTTTTGAAAAATGGGACTTACGCCCTTTTGACTCTAGGGCGATGATATGTCTTTTTTTTCACTCGAGATTTTACGGATTCTTTGAATTCTGGAGTGTAGTGGCGTGTAGTTACGCCCTTCTTTTCATTCAATTTCGAATTATGAATTTTTCGCGAATATATTTATCAAGATGAAATTTCACAATTAA
>JABSMS010016862.1:0-11996 GCA_018902275.1 Aleiodes sp. PSUC_FEM 10030003
GATTTTTGAAGTTTGTTTCGTATTTTGAAAATTATTATCTTCTGTACATTTTGATTTATAAATAAAATGATTTTTATTTATTTTCATTTAATATAAATTCGTTTTCCATTTATTTCTCACTCCCTCTCTCTCAAGTGAGATACCTAGATATAAGTACAATAATTTTAAATACGTTACAAATGGCGCCCGACGTGCAGGCTTGAGAGAGATAGTGAGAGATATAAGGAGGCGAATTTAGGGCAAGTAAGTAAAATTAGACTGTAAAAATAGGTCGCAACACTAAAAACTCAGAAATAAGCGATAAACAGGTTGAAATCCTACGCACGCTCCAACTTCTTCAAGAAGAAATCAACAATATAAAAAAACAAGTGAAGATTAAGGAAGTCCAAGCACGGACAATAGAATATATCAAAAAAGAAATTGAAACACTGCAGAAAGGGATTGAAACAAATGAAGAAAATATAAAGAAATTGACCAAGAACACGGCCCAGACAAAAATAAACATATCTCCCGAGTGGAAGCCGCCTATGTTTGACCCAAATAAGACAAGACCAAAGAAATATCTTAAGGATTTGAGGAATGATATAGGGTCAACCAGCGCAGTGTCCACTATTCAATTCCACATGATAATTAATGAAGGAATGAAACATATTGCTAATGAGTGGTGGTATACGGTGCAAGAATCCGTAACAACATGGGACGAATTCGAGAGCAAATTCTTGAGCCTATCTTGGTCTAGCGAAGTCCAGCGCAAAATCAAGTATAACCTTTACACAGGAAGGTATAGAGCAAGCAATATGTCGCGAGTCGATTACGCGACACGAATATTTAATAATGCAAGGGATTTAAATATACCTGAGGTGGATATCATTGCTGCGATTGGAGATCATTTCGACCGTGAAACGGCAATATGGAATTGGAAGATTGATACCTTTGAAAGCTTGATTAACTTTCTGGAAAAGGCTGATCAGCGTAGAGTATCGCCATCGAAAAATACACAGCAACAAAATATTAGCAAACAAGAAAATAAAAACATCCCTCCAAAGCCATGGCAAGTTCAGAGTACCTCAAAGAAGGGCCATGATATACAAAACAAAAGACAGGAAAACTAGATACCGTTACCGAAGAGAAGTCTCGCACTCTGTCGGTAGGATGTATATCAACCAATAAAAGAGATCAATGATATTCATATTGAAGATATGCGAGAGCAGCTATGGAAAGAAAAAAGTTCTGATTTCCTCAGGACCGTCAAGATGAACATCCCGAAATTGAAATTAAAATTGATGATATCACAACGACCGCTCTGATCGACACAAGATGCCAAATAACATCCATTTCACAGGAATTTTGGACAAATAATTCCGAGAAATTATCAAAATGTCCTATATTACGTATCACTGGACTTAAGATAGTCAGTGCAATCAAAGACAAATCCAAAAAAATCACTAAACAAGTGATGACTAACACTCAAATAGGGGAAACTGTAATTCCCATCATCTACGTGGTTATACCTAACCTGATCAGAGACTGTATTATGGAAGTAGATACTTTAGGACCTTTAAAGGGAGAAATCAATCTTGAGAAGAAACAGATCAACCTGCAATATGAGGAACATTTTATAAAAATTCCTATAAAAGGAAGCAGCTTAGGAAATGAGACCTTGGAACTTAAAATAGACTCATCTATAGATAAGAACATATCAACGATCGTCCAAAGTTGGGAGAAAGATCAAAGCAAAGACCAAACAATTGAACCAATTTACTTTGAGAAGGCACAACAGAAAACTCCGAGCATGGTATCAGATCATTAAATAGAGCGTACAGTAGAAAAATGTCCAAATCTGAGCCATGATGAAAGGGAACGATTAAAGAAAATATTGATTAAACACCGGAAGATCTTTGATAAACGACCTGGACGTATTCAGGACTACGAGCACGAATTGAAGATCAGACCAAACGTGGAATTCAAAGGCAAACAATATCCTATCGCTATGAAATACAATAAAGGAGTCGATGAAGCTATTGCGAACATGCTTGAACAAGGCATCATTCGACGTTCTAACAGCCAATACATCAACATGATTCTTCCAGTGATTAAAAAGGATGGATCGGTCAGACTATGTCTAGACGCAAGAGAATTGACCAAAGCCCTAGAAGATGATCCTGAAAAACCTCTAGATATGCAAGAGATTTTTCAAAGATGTGCAGGAGTTAAAATCATCACCACAATCGATTTGACATCCAGTTTTTGGCAGATCCCGCTAATGGAGGAATCGAAGAAGTATACGGCTTTCCTACATCGAGGGAAATGTTACGAATTCAATACTACTCCATTCGGTTTAACAACAAGCGGTGCCAGTCTATTGAGAGGCATTGACTTAGCTCTTCATGATGTCGGTGATTTCTACCTAAGTTTCATCGATGACTTTATTATTCTATCAAACACAATTGAGGAGCATCTTGACCATTTGGATGCATTGTTAGAACGATTCGAAGAAAAGGGAATCACTATCAATTTTGACAAAGTCCAATTATTTCAAGAAGAGGTAGCATTCCTGGGACATGTTTTAAATAGAGATGGGATAAAACCAAATGCAAGGAAAGTAGAAGAGATCACAGAGTTCCCTACACCAAAGTCAGTCAGACAATTGAGAGCGTTCCTTGGTTTGGTAGGGTTTTGCACAAAATTCGCCACACATTACGCCCATGTGGTTAAGCCTCTGTATCGGCTGCTAAGGAAAAATATCAAATGGGAATGGACCTCAGAACATGAAGAATCGTTCAAAACTGTGAAACATCCTGATTTACGGAAGGCATTCATCCTTCAAACAGACGCAAGCGGTTACGCAATTTCGGCAATCTTGGCGCAATATGACGAAGAGAAAGAACTAATTCCAATCTATTTTAGACATCGTATATTGAAAGGACCAGAACTGAACTATACAACCATAGAGAAAGAACTGTTGGCAATCATTTATGGTCTGGAGAAGTTTCAGATATTTTTATATGGTGCAAAAATCAAAATTATCACCGATCATCAAGCCTTGTTGTTTTTAAAATCCTTTCGATTCATGAACAATCGTCTTGCAGATGATCATTAGCAATTCAGGATTTCGACATTGAAATTGAACACTGCCAAGGGATAAACAATAGTGCCGCGCATATATTAAGTCGATACGACGACCACATCAATGATCAAATCCTCGCACCAGATTGGCCTATGATTGCAGCGACGGTATTGGCAAGAGAAATAAGACCTGAAATTCGTCAAAGATGTGTGAATATTCAGCAGGAACAAGCGAATGATCCTCGATTAGCAGACATTATAGAAACGCTTGACTAGAGAATTGACAAATATCGCCTACAGAATAATATATTGCAAAAGAAACAAGAAAAATGGAAAGTTTGCGTCACTAATAGCTTGGTTGGAGACCTCATCAACGAAGCACATCAACTAGATGGGCACGTTGGTCCAAGGAAAACATATGAAGCGTTAAACAACCATTTTTCATTCCCTCAATTTGCAAAGAAAATTCGACAAACCCTGAAAACGTGAGATTCATGCCAACGTAACAAACATCCAAATCAGAAAATATACGCCGAGCAACAAAACGTATTACCAAACAGACGAGAAGAATTACTTCCAATTGATATTCTGGGAGCTCTCATCTAATCGGTTAATGGCTATGAGGATTTATTGGCTACTGTGGATGTTTTCTTGAAATATGTCCGAATTTTTCCATTGAAAAATACACACACGGCATATATAACAAATGTGCTTCAAAATCAGTATTTCGTAGAGGTTGGAAAACCAGTAAACATTCAAACAGATCAAGAAATGCAGTTTACGTCGGGAGAATGGAGAAATTGGGTATGAAATCAAGAAATTCGACACATTGTAACTGCCTTCCGACATCCACAAAGCAATGTAGTAGAGCGAGTAAATCGAGAATTAGGGAGATTCTTTCCAACATTGCTCGCAGAAAAAGGCCAACCTCACAATAACTGGGATACATGGATTCCTGTCATTGAAACCTGTATTAATGAGGTCTATCACGAATCGACACAGTTCACTTCATTCACATCGATCACAGTGAGCTTCATTCAAACCAATCGCCAACTAATCTCTGGGAACAATATTTTGGAATACAAAATGAGGCCAATGAAATTCCTTATGAACGTAAACTTTGTAACGATTTCCTTGCCGTGGATTGATTTGTCGCCCGTCTGACAACCAATCCAGACTCGTTACACTTCCGCCCGTCCTGTCTTCACACAGTTTTCCCACTAAGGGACTGTCAGGCGCCAGTTGGTTTAAATCGGAGAAAACCAACAAACTCCCTAGACGCTGGTTTTCCCTGGGCTCACCACGCAAACCTCTTAGGGCGGATTCGGGACAACCTGCTGAACCATCTTTGGTAATTTTCCAGGGCTCATTACCAACCCTACATGAACGGCACGAGCGTTCGTGTCCGGTAGCTCAGTGTGCTGGTTATGGTAGAGGGGTCGCTGTCCTTAAGGCAGGCCCTTTAACGAGGGTAATCTCCAACCGCATATACTTAGCCAGGCTGTTACCGGCTGAGTATTCTCGATTATACTGTTAAAGTGTCGCCTCGCTCAAAGAGCACCACGGTAGTTAAGTTCTGAGTACGAGTTTCCATGTACTCGTACTCGGATAGCTCACCCGAAGGTGGCGTTAGCCGTCGCGATAGCCATAACGAGGGAAATTCGTTACATACCTCTCTCCGTGGGGAAGGATTCGACCCGAATTCGATTAATTTTCTGATTCTTCTGTTGGGTCTAACGGTAATTGAGGGTTGTAGGGTTTCAGATCTTGTACAGGCATCTTTCCCTTATCGTTTCCTACGACATCCGCGAATTCGTATACTGTTTTAGATAGTTTTTTCGTAACTGTGTACGGCCCTACGAATGGCTTGTTCAGCGCGGCTGATCTATTCTTGCCTGCATTCGATAGCTCGCGATTTCTAGCCAATAGTAGATCGCCTTCTACATACTCTCTGTTTCTTCTTCGTGATTGTACGGCTGAGACTGTATGGCGTGAGCTTCGTCAAGAGCGTGTTTGAATACTTTTCGTAGAGTATCCAAGCGTTTCATTCATTCAATCCACTGCTTTGTGGGTTAATGAATGATTTCGATAACCCCTTCCAGCTTCTTTTTTACCGAAACTGCTGACTCGGGTTCACGACCAAAGTTAGCGAGAGCTGGTGTGGCTTGCAGAGATTTGTGGTGGGCGGTATTATACGCAAAGCGGAATGCGCTCAGGTGTTGATCCCAGTCACGATGGTCTCCATCGAGATATGCCCGTATCATCGCCTTCAGTGTGCGATTTACCCGTTCTGTGCGGTTCGCTTGAGGGTCATTCGGTGGCGTGGTCGTTTGACGCATGCCCGTCGAAGTGAACATATTTCTATCCATTTCGTGTACATCTCTTGTATAACTACTACATACGAAAACCTTTGCTTACTAGGCGTCATAGATCCCATGATATCTGCCGATATCACTGTCCATGGTTATGCAACAACTCTTTTTCCCATGAAGCCTGCGGGAGCCTTTTGTTCGACTTTGCATTTCTGGCATTCGTTGCACGAGTTGACGTATGAGATTACGTCTTTTAGCATACCTGGCCAATGATATTTTATTGCCAGTCGCAGTATGTCCGGTCGATTCCTTGATGTCCAGCCTGCGGTAATCTGTGGCATTCTTCTAGAGCTTGCCTTCGAGATTCGCGTGGAAGAACTAACTTCCATGCATCGAGATCCTGAAATTCTACGTCAGCCAATTCTGTTCTTCGATGATGGTATAATAGTCCATCGACGATTTGCCAAGTTGGGAATTTTTCTGGGACTCTTTGTACGTCCTTCATGCGCTGGAGATATCATTTATCTTTGATGTCTGCGCATAGCGATAGCTTTATCTCTGCTCCTTCTGGTGTTCGCGAGAGAGCGTCCACCACGTGATGCAACGTGATGATACGCGCCTTTACGGTGAACGATTTTGAAATCGTATTCCATAAGGCCGAGAGCCCATCTGGAGAGTCTGCCCGTTGGATCTTTCAGGTTATGAAGCCAACGGTGACTGCTGTGATCTGTGATCACTGTAAAAGAATACCCTTCTAGGTAACAACGGAATTTCTTTACTGCCCACACCATGGCTAGACATTTCTGTTCTGTCACCGTGTACTTCTTTTCCGGATCTGTCAAAGAGCGACTCGTGTAAGCTATTACTCTCTCTTGACCGTCCATAACCTGAGTAAGGACTGCGCCTATACCCATACTGCTTGCATCTGTTTGCAGTGTAAACGGTAATGAAAAATCTGGACACGCAAGTATTGGATCACTTGTCAGATGTTTCTTTAGGGTGTCGAATGCTTTTTGTTCATTCTCTTCCCATGTCCATGGCTGATTTTTCTTCGTTAGCCTTGTCAATGGTTCCGCAATACTCGCAAATTGTGGTATGAGTCTATACCATGACGACATGCCTAAGAAGCGTCTAATTTGCTCCAAATTCTTTGGAATTGGGAATTCGAGAACCGGTTGGATTTTGTCTGGATCTACTCGGAGACCTTGACTATCCACGATAAATCCGAGGCATTTCACCTCTTGTCGGCAGAATTTGCTCTTTTCTGGATTGATCATTCATCCAGCTTTTTCGAGCTTTGCGATAACCTTTCCAAACCAGTAGAGGTGTTCTTCGAAAGTCTTGGTAATGATTATAATGTCGTCCAAGTACACGAACACGTGCGGGTAGAATTCTGGACCAAATAATTTGTCCATTGCTCTTTGGAAAACTGCAGGAGCATTTGTTAAACCATAGGGTATTCTTTTAAATTGGAATAACCCTCTACCCGGGACAATGAACGCAGTCACTTCCTTGGAGTCTTCGGTTAACGGTATTTGCCAACAAGCTTGGCTCAGATCGATAGTAGACAGAAAACTAGCTTGACGTAATTCGTCGAGGTAATCGGGTAGGCGTCTTTCTTTGTCACCTCGTTAACCTTCCTCATGTCGACACAGAAACAAAATTTTCCATTCGGTTTCCTTATCACGACGACAGGGCTTGCCCATTCACTGGTACAAGGTTCGATAATGCCATCGGCCAACATTTGGTCGGTTTCTTTCCACATGGCTTTTCGCATAAGTTCTGCCTGCCTGTGTGGCCTTTGCCTGATTGGCGCGTGCCCTCGCACATCGATTTTCATTGGTGGCAATTTCGATATCCCAGGTTCCTTCGGAACTGGCGGTAATTTTTCCTTGAGAAATCGGTCCAGCTTGTCCGCTTCTTCATTCTCTGGAACTCTGAGGCCATTGCAAACACATATGTTATTTGCCGCCTCTACGGGAGTGAAAAGATACTTTTCCTCCGGAATGTCGCGATAGAACCACGTTTTACCGTAGAAATCTACCACCATCCGCGCTGATGTTAAGAAATCCAGCCCGAGGATAAAGTCTTCCGATAGCGAAGCCATCCAGATTGTTTCAATCTCGGTTACCCGCCCTTGTAGGCTAATCGGTAAGTCAGAGGCTCCATTAACCACTATCCATCGGCTATTTGCCCCGAGAACCCTTCTAGAAGCGATCCGTTTGAAACTTATCCCCAATGAGGAAACAGTTTAAATTCCTGCCTGTCCGGCAAACGTGCGTGTTGCTCCTGAGTCAACTAACGCTCGGATTTTTCGTCCTTAGATGGTAAGATCGGCATAAAATGCCACTGGTCTGGAAACATTCGCTTTCCATTACTGGAAACGCTACGATATCCTCTAGTGTCTTCTTTTTGTCACTAGACTCAGTATTTTCCTCCATCTCAACACTTTCATTGAGCTTCTCAGGAATGAGAGAGCTGTCTGACGTCATGCTCTCTCCTTCGAGGTTCTCTTCCATTTCCGTATGAGAATTTCCCTCTCGAGATTTTTCCGTTTGGACAGATTGGTTAGCAAGGCCAATCTACCTCCCGTACTTACCAATATTTCGGGTTCATTATTGATAATGAATCGATAGCGGTCTGATTCACCTTAGTCATCTGATAATAGACTGATTCAGTCTTTAGTAAAACCTTTTAGTTTCACAGCGAGAGCTAACCTTTCGGTATCATTACGGTAATAGACTCTTAGGTCTAACTGACGAGAGCTGACTTTTCAGTCCTAACAGATCGATTGATCAGACCGTTCTGCCTCGAGAGCGGTTTTGCTGCTCCTTATATAGCCGTTATTCCGCCGTAGTAGGGGATTTTCGGGGTGGGAGAAAGTCTAACGACGTTTCTCCTATCGTGTAGTGCCCTCTTTCGGCGTACACACGGAGTACAGCTGTTAATAAATACGATATTCTGGTTTAGTCCTATGTTAGTACCGATGAAAGGCGTCACTTGCACCTTTCCGATAACCATCTCAGATATAATCTGAGTTCGTAATTCCGGTAGGTCCAAGATTGAAGGGATGTCCACATTATGTAGAATTACTCTCAATCCAGGGAGCGTATCTGGCGATAGATCGATTAAGTCACATTCAGAGGATTTTACCTCATCACCAGGTTTCTCAATCGTTTCTGAAACATTACTGTTTCAGTGGAGAACCGATAATTTCATTTTATCATCGAAATTGCCTACTTTACCATTTCAAATGTAAAGCGGTAACGTTCTGAGAGCTTCATTTGTATTTAACATCTCAGACGTAATACATCACTTGCGAGAAAGAATTTTTCTTGCAAGTCATTAATTTCCTCGATATCCTTAGTTCGCATTTCCCCGATAGCTGTCCCTTGTTTCGTTTTGTTTTTATCTCTCGGAGTATCCTAATTTATCGGGAAATTTGAACTTTTGGTATCACTAGTGACATCTAGTGATTCAGATGGTAGCTTCTTACTATCTGACTGTCGGTAATGATGGCATCTGGGCAAGACCCATTTTGTGCTGCCATCCCGTGGTTTAGTTCAACCGCGCGCGATATTTCAAATTCAAAATTCTTTAAATATTAGGTATTCTTCGATATTTTATGAATAATTATACGGTTTTTTCGTCGGGCGCCATTTTGTAACGATTTCCTGGCCATGGATTGATTTGTCGCCCGTCTGACAACCAATCCAGGCTCTTTACACTTCCGGCCGTCCTGTCTGCACACAGTTTTCCCTCTAAGGGACTGTCAGGCGCCAGTTGTTTTAAATCGGAGTAAACCAATAAACTCCCTAGACGCTGGTTTACCCTGGGCTCACCACGCAAACCCCTTAGTGCGGTTTCGGGACAACCTGCTGAACCATCTTTGGTAATTTTCCAGGGCTCATTACCAGCCCTACATGAATGGCACGGGCGTTTGTGTCCGGTAGCTCAGTGTGCTGGTTATGGTAGAGGGGTCGCTGTCCTTAAGGCAGGCCCTCTAACGAGAGTCATCGGAATCTAGGATTCTGCGAGAACGTTGGACGAGTCCTAGGAAACGAGCGTAGGAATTGATATTCCCAACCTCAATCTTAGTTATAGTATACTTTATCTTGGCCGTATCAAGTTTCGAACAAACATCGCTGAAAATTTGAAAAAGGAATTCCGTACAGATGACCATTATGTTGTGCATTGGGACAGCAAAGTTCTGTGCGATATTTCTGAAAAAAAATCTGTAGACCGTATTACGATTCTTCTGTCTGTTAATGGAGTTGATCAGCTTCTTGGAGTTCCAAAAGCTGACAGTGGGACCACACATCAACCGACTTCAGCTGTTATTTCAACTTTTAACCAATGGAATGTAGCTCCGTATGTGAAAGCGATGTGTTTTGCCACGCCACCCGTATATACCGGTAAAATTTATGCTATAAATAAATTACTCTAAAATTTTTATAATTAATCTCATTTGTTAATTCAAATTTCTTTCACTTGTAGGTATTCACACGGGTACATGTGTTTCGATTGAAAAGGAGTTAAACCGAAAGCTAGTATGGCTCCCATGCCGCCATTACGTAATGGAAATTATTTTGCGGGGAGTTTTTGAAGTGTATTGGAATACAACATCTGGGGAGTTATTCTGTGCGTATAAGCCAGTCTAGGGAGGTTTATTATTTTGCTCCCGTCAGAGGGCATCGTGCTCGATATGAGGCTGCAACAGATTGATCTTCGAAACACTCTATCATATTTTCAATTCAGAATAATAAATTTTGGAGTAACGTGAAAATATTATTGGAACATCATTCAACAGGTGAGTAGGATATCAATAAAATCATTAATTATTTGAAAACTTGACATGCGCGTAAATATGCATGTTTAACCCCTCAAGCCCGGGGTCTATGCGTCAATTCTTTGCAAACATTAACATCGATCGAAATATAGGACGTAATGAGATTTTACAAACACTGTTATGAAGAGAAATATCGTAGCTTTACACAGGCATAAATTTTCTAATTATTGATTCATAAAAAGTTATCGAATTACCGTGATATTTGGCGTGCAATGGGCTTAGTGGCAAAAGGGCGCCGTACATGAGGGGTTGAATCATGATTTTTTTACGGCCGGATGATCAAATGATCAGAGCGATGAAAAAGAAGACGACGAAATAATGAATTTCCAATGGAGTATTCGATCAAATGAGATTTATTTTGACTACGTAATTAACCTCAAACAAATCAATTAGAAATCAATGAACTTCTTGTATTTGATATCATGCAGATTTACGACAAAGTGACGAGCATCCCAAAATGGCAATATAATTTGAAAGCAGTAATATATTTAACCATGACAAGTGCTGAAATTTTTCTAACAATAGTTCTTTCCTGTTTAGGTGAACAATGTTCGCAGCAGGAGCTGGAATTTTCGCTGCCAGAATCGCTGCAGGAATTGCAGTACGACTCATGGAAGCAGCAAGGGAAAGACGAAGGCAACAACAAAATAGAGAACGGGACGTGTTGATACGAAATCTTTATGATCCGCTGGAAAACCTCAATGAACTGGAATTCCGAAGACGGTTCAGGTAAAACTCAAATTTCTTATTCGTTAGAATGATATTTTATAGAGAAACATATTTTATTTATAAACCGTTCAAATTATTTTCGCCTAGAGTACCGAAAGAAATGGCACGACGGATCATTGCACTAATTGAACCGACACTACCTGAGGAAGGAGTGGCATCACACATTCCAAAAAGTCTTCAGGTAATATAAAGAGAGTAATAATAGCAATAGTTCATGAAATATAAACTTCATCGGTATAATTTCCAGATTCTACTTACTCTGCATTTTTATGCATCTGGGAGCTACCAGCAGTCCATTGCAGACATGAAATTTTTCTGCGTGTCACAATCTACAGTTAGCCGAATAATCGGAAATGTCACAACAGCAATAACAGAAGAGTTAGCTGATGAATACATACGATTGCCTGAAACTGAAGAAGAATTCCGACTCATCTCAGCAGCGTAAGACCCTATTCATTTCATTGATTCACCTATTCCGTATTGAAAAGGTGAAGCAGGAAGAATCAACCCATTTTTTCAATCATTTTCACTGAAATTTCTTCAACACTGAGCGAGATACAGTAATTGTGCCATAATCCTTTCTTGAAGACAGCTTTCTCACCTACAACGAAGCTTTCGGGCAAAAAGGGCGTACTCCTAAGAGTCTTGAAAATATTCTGGAAAAACAATTGCAAAAAATATATTCATACTGTTTTGTCTCTTTGTTACTGAATTACCTAAAATATAATTTTGTACTTCAATATCTCATGAGATTTAAGAATGAGTCACATTTTCCTGGAATCGTGGGTTGCATCGATTGCCCTCACATTCGAATACAAGGACCAAGAGAGGAACCTTGGCTATTTAAAAATTACAGTAGGACCTTGTTATAAGGCCACTCTGTATAAGGCCGCTTCCTCCTTAAAAACGCCACATCATGAACCCCCACTACCTCGTTCACTAATTTTCTAAGTTATTTGAAATCTCTGCCTCTGTACAAGGCCGGGCATGAAAACGTCTGAAATGAGATCTTTTTGAAAGTTTTACTACTTTTATTTTTT
>JABSMS010016872.1:0-11995 GCA_018902275.1 Aleiodes sp. PSUC_FEM 10030003
AAATTTCCTCAGCTTCCCAATGGAACTATCAAAATAAACCTATCTTTGATATTTCCCTCGATTCCTTGCGATTTTCATAATATATAACATCAAAACTAGGGTGTGTCCATTTTGCCCCAACTTCCCATAACAAAAGAATTCCGCAGATTTACAAAATTAAATATTTCCAAAATGATAATTGTTGCGAAAAAAACCACCCAATACTTACGGCATTGGCATCATCATCTTCAATTAATATTTAAAAAAAAATAAAAAAAAAAGCTTCAGTTTTTAAATCATCTGAGTCTCCTACAAATGCGATCGTAAGAGAATCTCAAGTTGATTAGATTCCCAATTCCCATTACATGATGATTATTCACACCTTGGTATGGTCCTCGAACCTTCTTGTTGTACGTCCAGCAGCAAGATCCCAGAGACGTAGGGTTTTGTCCCAGGAACCTGAAAGAGCGTAGTTACCGTCGGAAGAGAGTACTACGTCACTGATGAAGTGGGAATGACCGTAGAGACGTTTCTGGGGAATACCGTAGTTTGTCTCGTCACGTGTGAGCTTCCAAACGATGAGGGTTTTGTCTGAAAAGATGATAAAAAAATATTAGATTAAGAAGTAAGGGAAGGCAGAGCGCTTTATCAACCTTAGAACTAATTATTCATTGATAATTCCCAATTTTTCAAGAAAAAAAAAAAATTGGAGTTGCTGCGTTATGGGGTTACACGTAGCCTGCAATTTTTAGTTATGAAAAAATTGATGATTATAATAAAAAAATTGGTTTTTAGAGTAAATAAATGCAGGTTCATTACCCCTTAACTGCCGAAATTAATAATAAAGAATGAAAAGTCGAGCTGATGATTCAGATGCATCGAAGGCGGAAAATAAACGAAGTTATGGAGTAGACAGATGGAATGGCGGCATTTTCTACTTACCACGTGAGGAAGACAAGATCATGTCCGGATATTTGGGATTTGTGGCGATTTGCGTGACCCATCCATTGTGTCCCCGAAGGGTACCCTTCAGCTGAAGCGTTTCACTCATTTTTAATTAACAACTTGTCTTGTTAATCGCTGGATGAAATTGGATTTTATCCAACGATCCACTTCCAACGAGACGTTGCGGAGAAAAGAAACAATCGGAAACGATGCCGCAAGAGGAAACGGAGTGGGGATTAAGAGGCGTATGACGCGACATCTACTGGATGTTGTAATTTCGTTGCCGCCAATTGGAAACAGCGCAATTTTCGGAGGGAAATTCGTAAGTTTGAAAATAGTGGAATTTGAAGGTAATTGAAAGCGCAAATTAGAGTCACTGACTTAACTTTTTGCTTCCGAATGGAAGCTATGGAAATGGTCAAAATTTCGATTTTTTTTTTCATCAGGGAATGATCCAAAATGATCCAAAAAGTCGAAAAATCGCGTTTAATCAGAGAAAATTAATTCTTCGCATCTTCAACTTTCATCTATTGAATTTTTTTACCGGAATTACATGACAATGTTTCATCAAGTAAAGTTGTGAAGAATTACGTAAAATCTGATTTAACGATTTTTTTCTTCCTACACGTAATTTGTTATTCCTACATGAACTTTTGACTTCGACATAAAATTATTGCGATAACGTAATTATTTAGCGCCCTCTCTCAAATCACTCCAAGTTCATCGAACGAGAAGGATAAAAACAGAACAAACTCCCAGAAGTTCGGAAATTGTTAATAAACTTCTCTCAACAAATTCCCTCAAGCGCTCAAATAAAATGTATCCTGCAATAATTAAATTATTTACTTTCCTCTTCTCGTGATTAAAATAATTAAAGTGAGTGCCGCAATAATTGAGTGAAATTTTCGGAGTAATTACAGAAGGGTTATGTAGTTTCTTTCCCTCAGTTGACAGACAGCCGTTAAGAAACACGCTCGATCGAGCAGAACTCTGCAATTATCCCATGACCTACTGACCCTCATTTACCTCCCGCCACCAATGTGATTCCTCTCCACATACCTGTCTTCTTCCGCAACCAATGTGACGAGTTCATTCGGATTTCAGTCCGCTTTCTAAAACCACGGACGAAGGAATTCTTTCTCCACATTTCCCTTCATCAAAAACAACATTGTGTCAAGTGAAAAATACTAAACATGGAACTTCAAGTTAAGGAACAAAATAGATTTGAATTGGTGGCAAAGAATCTTCTCGCAGGAGGTAAGTATTTTTCTGCGGATTTCATTGCACTAATTTTCGTATTAGGCGCGCTTTCTAGAGCGGGAAAGTGAGTGTGCATCGATACATTTGATTGATTTGAATGACTTTTTGAAAAGGTGTTGCGGGAATGTGTTCGAAGACTGCAGTTGCACCGTTAGACAGAATCAAAATCCTCCTTCAAGCGCACAATGATCACTACAAACATTTGGGTAAGAAAATTAAATTACGAAGCTCATCGTGAAATTCATCACAAAATAATGGATAATTTCAGGCGTTTTCTCGGGACTCAAAGAAATAATTCAGAAGGAGCAATTCTCGGCGCTTTACAAGGGCAACTTTGCACAGATGATAAGAATATTTCCTTACGCCGCGACTCAGTACACTTCTTTCGAAATGTACAAGAGGGTAAAATGACAAAAAATTATTTATTGCTATGAATAGTATGAATGAACTTTTCTAATATGAATAACAGTATTTAGGAACTATTTTTGGACAACACACGCACATTGACAAGTTCATTGCTGGCTCCTCCGCTGGAGTGACAGCTGTGACATTCACGTATCCACTCGATACTATCAGAGCGCGATTAGCATTTCAAGTTACTGGTGAACACATTTATACGGGAATTGTTCATACAGCTATGAAAATTTTCAAAGATGTAAGTCTACTCATCAAAAAGTCATTATCATCGTATTATGAAAGGGAAGTTTGAAAGTTTTTTCGTCTTCGGTGATTAATGACATATTAATTTAATTCTAGGAAGGAGGAATTTCGGCGCTCTACAAAGGTTTCTGGCCCACAATTTTCGGAATGATTCCTTACGCAGGATTCTCATTTTATTCATTCGAGTACCTGAAATTCATGTGCATGAAGTATGCACCAAATTATCTGTGCAATGATTGCCAAAGAAATACTGGTGATTATAACGAAAAAACTAAATGAACTACTGTGAAAAAAAACGGATAAAAATGATCCAAAGATGAAAAATCAAAGTTCATCTACGTTTATATATTTTTTGTTCATTACATATGTATTTAATTAGCATTTAGATGATACAATGAATGAAAAAATGTATTTGAATGGAGCGACGCGAATTGATCTTTAATAATTTTTGAGATACAGATTTTTCCTATTTTTCAATGATTTTTAAATATTTAAACTCAATAATTCTACAGGCAAAAATAAAATTATAATTCAGAGTAGAAAGAGAAATAATAAAATTCAATGAAATACTTGTGAATTACAAAGTGATAATGAATAATGAATACAATATATTTTATCAGGTGGCCTTGTATTAACGTTGCCAGCGAAATTACTCTGTGGGGGTATCGCAGGAGCTGTAGCACAAAGCTTCTCCTATCCACTAGACGTCACCAGGAGACGAATGCAATTAGCCATGATGAATCCTGCTACACATAAATATGGGTAAACGTTATTTTATTTTACTTAAATTAATCGATTAATGATAAATTTTCACATTCAAATTCATCGATTGATGATAAATGTTTTGATAAAAATTAAATTAAATTAATATTCGACAGCGAGGGTATGATCTCAACGATGAGATTGATTTATCAGGAAAATGGCGTCGTCAGGGGATTGTACAGAGGAATGAGCATCAACTATCTACGTGCTGTACCGATGGTTTCTGTTAGCTTTACGACTTATGAAGTTATGAAACAGATGCTTGATTTGGATACCGGTATGAAAATATAATGGGGAAGATAAAAGGCGAGTATGTTAATGAGAATGAATTTTTTGAAAGTCGAATTTATGGAATTTCGCTTTAAATATTCATGGGAATTTTTATGTAAACAGATACTTTTACCATTCGTCTGTAAATGAATGGTTACGATTGTGTTAATTCACGATTACGTTGTTCTTTTTCAAATTAAATTATTTAATGATAATCTGTTTTGTTGCGAGGGACTGAAAAAATGTACAAACGACATAATCCCATTTAGTAAATTATTTTGTGGTGTTATGATTAAGAAGAGGAGAACTTAACGATTTTGATACTTTGTTGTAAAATGAGTTGATAAAATTTTGAGGAATTAATTTCAATTTTAATATTAGTTTAGGGACGAAGTGAAGCCAAGTATCATTACTCGAATTAAGTAATTTTTGTAATGATGTATTTTTGTAATAAAATAAATCAGTGAAATTAATGAAATTGTGGCGAGAATGAATTTGATGTAAAAAAAAAAATTATTATTACTGGACAGAAAAAAGGCATGCAAGCATAATTTTTATAATTTGTTACGATTTATTTTTTGTTTCGTTCTAAATTAAAGAAATGAATTCGAAAATAAAGAAATAATAAAGGGCGATAACTCGCTTCACAAATTACATTGGCAATTCTTTGCTAAATTACTTTGTTCCTTAATCAAGATTATTGATTAATTTTAATCTGATTCTGCCACTTTGAATTTGTCAATTAATGTTAGAAGTTTTTCGAGTCAGCTATTAAATTATTTAATAAATGCAAGGAAAATATGTAGAGTCACTTAATCGTTAGGAAAATCAGTGGTTCAATGTAAATTGAGCGAAGCTGACATGAGAATTATCATTAATTACGCACAAATTGACTTTCGACTAAAGAATCATCTATTTTTTCATAATTAAATTTCCTAAAGTAAAAAAGAAGACATTTCTCATTTATCTAATTTATTAAATTTTTCATCATAAATTAATTTTAAACGTAGATTCATTCACATTATTCAATAAACACACAATTGGCAGTTGAATTGAATCATAAACGTGTTTAAGACTGTGTGTAATTAATTTGTCAGCTTGCCAAAGGAAAATTATTTCAAAGCAATTTAAACTCAAATTTCGTTATTTATAAATAACGTATTTTTCACTTGAGGACAAAAAAAAATCCATTGAAAAAGCAAAACTTTACGTCAGCGACGAACTAAAATAAAAGTAATTTAATCATTCAAATTCAATTGACAAAAAAAGTTAGAAAAAGAGGAGATAAAAGAAAGACAATAAAAGACAGAAATACAAAACTTTCACCGAAGCTTCGTAAATAAATGATACTAAATGATGCTAGAATGTGTTTTTTTTCCTTCACTCCTTTGAAAATCGTTTACGCAAAAATGTGAGAATCATTTGAATACAATAAATAGAGCGAATACAAAATTATCTATACATTAGGGTCTATTATCTTGTGTAATTGTAACCGAGTACTCGGATACTCTGCGCCTGAAAAATTTGTTTCATTTGAATATTGTATAAGAAAAAATTCACTCGTAAATATTATCTTCATTTTCCCCATTTCATTTCCATTATTTAATACAAAATGAGAGAAAATAAAAATGCTCGGACATTTATCAGCCATTTTGCGATATTTTTTTTCTTATTTCGTGGATTATTTCCGCTCTCCTGCGCTACTATAATTTACAAATTTTTACTACAATGCACAATCTACACGCTTCTCTTTCGTCTTCAGTTTGGAATTGTTTACTTAATTTTTTTTTCTTCAGATTTTTTTATTTTCTCATGTCTCTTGTGTAATACCTATGCGAAAGCCACTCTAGGAGCACTACATTACTTTTTTTCATTCTTTATTCCATTATGCTTATGAATACATATTCTATGAATACATCTCTATCATGTTTCTTTTTTTCCGATGTTTTTTTCGTATTTTTTTCATTTGTAAATTATGCAAGTGATTGAAAGAAGGAGATAAACATGATCAACTTCCAATGTTTTTCGGTCGTTTAAATAAAGAGGACAATGAAATTAATTAATTTGGAGAGATGAATATATTTTTAATAAGAACTACAAATTTTTTCACTCTATTTTGCGAATCAATGTTAAATTAAATTTTCAGTAGAAAAAACTGGTGAAATGAATTTTTTAAAATGTCATCATAATTTAATTCAAGTTTTTCAATTTATCTCGAGACTTATCCCCTTATTTCAGTTAATTGCAGATTATTTATACAACGCTCAATGCATTGACAATTATGAAACGACACAACACTGCTGAATTAACTTGGATAAACCACAATTTAATTAGCTCAGAAGCATCAGCTTTAATAATTCAGCAGTTAAAATTACCTTCAGTTATGAACAAATTTTTTTTCCACAAGTTTTCATTGTTAACTTTAATACAGATTGGGATTTGATGCAAAAGTGTTTTCCACCGAATCATATTCTCATCTAGATAATAAAATGATGATCTCAATGAGGTAATTGATAGAATTGAAATAAGAAAAAAATTCTAATATTTTTTGATATTTTTCTTTTATTTATGAAAAAGAGAAAATGGAGAGTTTTATGTTTTCAATGAGATTAAATTATGCAGTCTATACAGAAGGTCAATGATTTTTTTATTTTATTTTTTTTCATTAAGAGCAAGTGTGTTTGTGATTGTGGTCCGCTGTAGCTCAGTTGGAAAAACATTATTCACCAACAACAATTAATTAGTTACGTTTTTTTTCTTATTTAAATCCAATCTTAAATCTATGAATTTTCTTTACTTTTTTCTTTGAACAATTAAACATCTAACACCAAACTCACGTCGTTTATTTTTTTTAATCATTTTAATTTTCATTTTCGGCTTCTAATTAATAGTACGGGTCAAGTCACTATTGCATCAACCCATTCCCAACCCTTCTCCAAAATCCCAAATATTTCCTCCACAAATTCATCGATTCCCCATTAACGTTCATCTCCAATCCAAATTATCTTCAAAAATTACGTCACAAGTAATTCTATACAAACTACGATTTCTTCATTAAATCATTACTCATTAATTTTACGTTGGAAACCTCTCGTGAGCTCAGCTCCCCCGGAAAATTTCAGCAATTATAAACATGAATCTATTCTTTTTTTGAACAAACTTTATTTTCTTCCCTCTTTGACTCTCATCAAATTTTTTTAAGTAGTATTCAAAGATTCTTCCCTATTTTTTCAGCATACTCAAAAGTTTTACATTGACATTGTGGCCAGTAATTATTGATTAACACTTTATTCTTATTTTCTTTATTTATTCTATTATTCTTATTCCATTTTTTCATAAAAATATAAGCCATTAATCGATAGATGAAACTCAATGGGTGAATTTTTAGTTTTTTTCTATAATTGGTACATGTGTACAATGATTTTTCATGTCTCTCTTTATGTTTCTCATGTTTTTGTTCTCCCTTAATTTTCAGTGTACAAGTGTTGTGTTTATAAATGTCTAGATAAATGTGTTTTTTTACGTTTTCTTTACTTTTCCATTTTTTTCTTTTCTCATGTTTTTTATTATTTCAGCGGACATGCACACTTGGCTCTGTCGCCTGAGTAGACACTGTAGAATGAGCCGTACAATACTTGGGGCTATGTAAATGGCGCAGGGACGATCTTACTTGTTTTATCATTAATATTATTAATTATTTCATTTTATTTCATTTCCTCATTGAATATTTTGTTTTTGTTTTTGTGTGGCATCACTATAAAGCCATCTCCAATCCCCTACCTTAAAAACCTATTTCCCACGGGTTGAACTTCTTACAGGAAGTAGTCAGGCGTCCGTCTGGTTACGTGCGGTTCGCCACGTCTTGGAGCTGGATCGAACTGAAGGCTGTTGAAAAAGTATTGAATTATTGATCAATCGTTGAATGAATGAAATTTTTTTTTACGTTTCCATTAATGATTTAATTAAACTCACAATGAATATTTCAAAGCATCATCCAGTTCCATAATCGCGGCTTGATTGCCGCAGCGATAACAGTAATTGGGTGCAGAAAATATTGTCACGACATTACGATCGTGACACCAATTGTAACCCTCCATGACAAGCTGGTGAGCCCTTGACACAAGAGTGAGACCGTTTGAATGATTAAATGTTTCCGAAATGTCTTGGCCAAATGTGTAACCTGCACCGCGTGGTGAAATACCCCATCCTCCTCTATCGTCAGGATCTGACCATAAGAGATCGCACATTGGTCCCTGAAAATTCCGTCAATTCAGTCATTAATATTGATTTAAATATTTTTTTATCGTTTCAGGTAGATTCAATTCGATGACTTACCTCGTGTGGCACTTCTTGGAGACGATCCAGTGCACGAATGTGATCGAGTGTATCGATAGAGGGTGATAACCCACCATGCAAACAGAATATTTGACCGTCGACCAGCGCAGTCAAGGGCAAGTAATCAAATAAATCAGTAAAAAACTTCCAAACATTTGCATTACCGTATTTACGTAGACACTCGTCGTAGAAACCATAGACTTGTGTGATTTGTCTTGACTCATGATTTCCACGAAGAATAGTTATTCTTTCTCGGTATCTTACCTAGATAAATTGAAGTAATTTATTAATAGATTCAATAGAACGTGAAATAATGCACTGTATGTACTATTGCGGAATGTTTGAAAGAATTTTCAGGAAAAATATGAAACCAAGATGATTTTATTGCGAAGTTATTTCGTAATGCACGTGAATTATTTTCTCAAGGTAAAGTGGGAATTTTAATGAAAAAAGTTTAAATTCTTTCCACGTACACAAACAGTGCATTCATCGTTTAAAAAATGAAAATTAAAATACCAACTTTTAATGCAACGAGGAGGGTTACAGTTTCAACAGAGTAGTATCCACGATCAACGTAATCTCCCATAAACAGGTAGTTTGTATCTGGTGATTTTCCACCTATTCGAAAGAGTTCCATTAAATCATGGAACTGTCCGTGAACGTCACCGCAAACTGTTACTGGACATTTGACCTCCTGGACATTTGACTCCTTGGCTAGTATCTCTTTAGCCTGAAACATTAATTTATATATTTTTATTTTAATTCGTACATTGGCAAATCAAATTACAGTCCTTCGATTATCAAAATTATTCTCTAATTCTTTGATACATAATCCAATTATTATTATGTAATTATTGATAAAGTTAAATTGAGAACGAGAAAATCTGGGAAACGAGATAATTCACTAAATATTTTTCTTCGTAGATTAGATAGTGGTAATGGTTATCTTTAATTACATACGTTGACAAATGTTTACGTGAAAAATGAAGGAGAAATGATTATTTCCTCGTTTTGTTTGATTATCTGTTTAATTTCTATGATTCAAATGAGTATTGATTTTCTTTTTTCCGCGTATGATGAAATGAAGAGTCTGAGTTACAGTACTCAATTTATTTTTCCCTCCCCCTCAGACAGATATAAATATTTACCTGCTTTGATAAATCGATACTTTAAGACGATTTATCAAAAAAAATTAATATCTTCACTTGTTGCAGATCATTGTATTTTTAAATATAAAAAAACAATTCTATAAATAATTTTAGAATACTTTTCATTCGATTTTATAGCTTCATAAATTATGAAAAACTCAAAAAAAAATTTATCGATCGTTAAAATTTATTATTTAAAAGTAAAAATGAATTTGAAATAAAAAAAAATTTAATTGATTAACGTTTAAATTTCCGTTAAGTTATTTTTGATAATGTAAACATCAAAGATTTTTAAAACAATTAATTTTGTTTACATCTTAATTAATAATCAAGAGAGTACGTGACTCTTTAATTCGACGCTCAATAAATTAAATTAAATCCCAAAGAAAGGAGTATCGCGAGACAATGTTGAAATAATTGCCAAGGTAATTTTATTCATCCAAATGTGTTTTTATCAATTAATAATCGTAGATATAGTCAATAAAAGAGAAATAACGTTGGGAGACGTATCAATGAATCACATCCCCAGTATGACGTAGTGCGAAGGCTACATCTAAAAAAAAATACAACTCAGCCCTCAAAGCCGACAAACTTGAACTCAATCTAACAATAATAACTTATTACACAAAATATTAAATAATTTAATTGATAAATATCGAAAAATAAATTTTAACAATCAATTTTTCATGACATACCGCCCAATTCTTGGCAATTGCTTGCCAACGCACGCATTCAGCCTAACCAGAGGCCGTAAAAAAATTCCGGATTTTAACGGGAGAAATATAATTAAATATTCAATAAAATTTCAAGGAAATAATTGAAGCAATGAAATTAAATTACCCAACTAATTCATTAAAATTATAACAAACCTTGTCGCATAGAGTTTTAACTTGGCTTTCTGTCAGTTGTTTGCAGTCATTTAACTGTTCTATCCACTGGTCAAGCTCCTTCAGTGATGCCTTTTCCTCCATCGTAATCCTCGAATTACTTTAATTTAAATTCGTAAACCTAACACTCAAGCACATGTAATATTTAATTCAATCAATCTTAGAATTGAATCAACGGTAATTACATATACTAAATCATTAGATTTCAATGAAAAAATGCCAGCCCACCCAACACAAATATCCCAATCCCGGAGTACACACTCACAAAATGGCCGATCTTGAGAGTGTCGGTCGGTGACGTCAGGATTTGTTGAGTTCCTGTGGATTTTAGTTTAGCAGAGTGGGGGAGAGAGGCAGCACTGTCGTCACCGACTGATCGAGAGCAACGAGCAAGAAACAAATTCGCATGAAAAAAACATTAACGCAGGTTGAACTAATTAATGAATATGACAAAAATGATAAATTTAAAAAATCCGGTTAAATTAATTTATCTAATCGCATTCGTTTGAAGATAAAAAATAAAATGGCGGCATGAATGATAGGTCGAGAGCGTCCCGAGTCGTCCCGAGAGACCTTTGCTTGTGTGTGTGAGTTAAAAACCGTCAGTTTTTACTGCGAAAGTATTGTCAACTGCCATCACGTATTTCTTTCAACAGTGATCGATGAATATATGCATTAATTATTGTAAAAAAATTATTTGAGTGAGTCTGTAGTGAACAACTTGCGACAAAAACAGTTGAAGGTCAGAGAAGACGGTTTTTAACGGTGAAAAAAAGTGTTGTGATAATTATGATGGACAATTCTTTTTCCGGAGCCAGTGACAACATGTGGGAGCCGGCAAAGGTGAGTGCAGCCAATTATTTTGCGTCGTTTATTCGAACAAAATCATTCCAACCTGATCTGACGGGATATTTCGCAAATTCACGTGAGTTAAATTTATTTTTTGGGAATTTTTTGGATTATTCAATTATTTTGCGAAGGAGTGAATGAATTTATTTCGTAATTGTATATGTTTTTGGGATATAAATGGATTGAGCTGATATGTCTGGGTTTTTTGATGAAGGTTAGGTCACTCGACTTCGTATAGCGCCATTATTTACAAAATTGTAATCGTTCCGCCCTTTTCGTGTTTACAATTTTGTCAGTGACCAAAAAGACCGATTTTACAATTCATGAACAAAAAACTAATGTTTCAATTAATATTTCAAGATTTCGATAGCTCTGTTAAAAAAACTATGTATTTTCTATTTTTTCATAAATCAATTTTATTTTGAAAAATTAACGTGAATATTTATCTATACTTTTTTAGCAGTGAATCCTCTGAAAATCATTCCTGCATGTGAAATTGTTTGATAATATCTTTTTCTAAAATTATGTGACTAATTCTTGAGTAAATCTCTCTGATCTTGTTCAGTCTGTCCGACAAGATTTCTGATCTTCGTCTGATCTTGTTGATATTTAAATGTTGCAGCTTTTAATTTTTATTGCTTATTCTTGGATTTTATTATGAAAAAAATCTAGAAGCTTATAAATGAATTGCGCTGATATCTGAGTTTTTCCCACTATGTTTCTCCTTATTATTGGCTCGAGGTAATCCAAGTACCATCAATAGTTTCGTACTGACCACACTATACATTTTGAGATTTTCAATAGTCAAAATTGATAATTAAATGAGTTCAGAAAAATTTGCAAAAATTCAGCATTACTCAAATCACATTCGGCTATATATAACTTCTTTCTTAAACATTC
>JABSMS010016883.1:0-11990 GCA_018902275.1 Aleiodes sp. PSUC_FEM 10030003
ACGGATTGATTTTGATTTCATGGCTTTTTAATTTAATGTTTTTTTCTCAGTTTTACAATGGTATCATCAAAAAAATCTATCTCGAGCCATTCCACTGAAATTCCTCTTCTCCTCCCATTTTCTCCCATAAAAAATATGAAACCGAGGCGCTATTCGCATTGAATGATCATCTCACGTCTAAATTATTCACGATAAAAAAAAAAGAAAATTCACATAACTTATTCTTTCTCACGTGCATTATAAAATAGAAAAGAAAATTTATCCTCAATATCCTATAATATTGACAAATATCAGTAAGATGGTTGTGTTTATGTGACAGTCTGTTGTGAAATATCGTTTCAGTGGTCGACAATTTAATATTCTTTCCCTTCTAAATCCACTTTCTATATTCGACACTCTCTCCTGTCAGGCTCAAATCGTTGAGCGTAACTTAAATTCATGTATCCTCATCCAGCGCCATGTTTCTCTGGCAGATTCATCGTAACTAATCTCCTTATCGTGAACTGAAATTTATGTCTCCCAACAAAATAAAATAATTAACTGTAAATTTCATTGAAAAAAATATTTATCAATTTTATCGATCAGTCAGATTATTTTTCCTTCAACGTAATTCTTCACAATTCAATTATTTATTGATCGTAATTAGAGAAATAATAGGTAATAAACGTTTGGGAAGGCATTAGAGCTTTTATCAGCGCTTCGACGGGGTAGAAGTGAGAGCGGAGGGATGGCTCATTAATGTATACCGCAATAATATGCAAAACTTATGCAATCTCAGTGATGCCAATTATCCTACGATAATTGGATTGAACAATGCTTTTAATTCTAAAGTGCTAAATAATATAAGCACATTAGCTAATCAATTTTATTTGCTAAAATATCAGAACACTGATTTTCGAGGGGAAACGAGAGAGGCGCTAGTATCTGTTTAATTAACTCCCTCGATTATTCTCTCTGCGCGTCAGAATAATTGGGTGAGGTTAAATTTTTTCGAGTTTCCTCTTTTTAATGAATTCACTCAATTATAGAAACTGGTATTATCCGAGAATCGGTTTTGAAATTAACAGAATTTAACCGCCATATTTTTAATGCCAGAAAACTTTATCCCAGGATGTTAGAAACATTTTGCGCTTCTGAAACCCAAGCGGGCGAATAAGAAGATAATATTTAAAGATATGAAAACAAATCATAATGTGACGTCAAGCGTCATGGTGCGAAATCTCCATGTGAATTTTTTTTTCTTTCAACACCATCTGTAACTAGCCACTACGGTCTCACCGGCATCTCCACATTTCTATCCAACGGAATAAGGAGACGAGGAATAAGAAGAGAAAAGGCGTCTAGAGGGTACATAATTCATGAGAATATTTGAATAGTGTTTTACACTGCTTACCGCTTGTACTTCTGGGTACTTTAACACTTGCTCCACGCGGAATCATAAGTACGTACTGTTAATGCTCTTAGTGTTAATGCATTGCAATTGTTTTTTAATTTTCGTCAACTAATAATACAACATTAGTTGATGTAATCCGTCGGAATTATTAATTAGAGATAATGAAAAATTGTTTTGATGAAAAAGTTAACGAATGAATTTTTAATTACATTCGATTTATTCATTATAAATCTTTTGCGAAGTTTTACTTGAGTTGTGAATCTCCTTTGTGATTAATCGTGACAATAGCTTCATGGAGGTTTTTTCGTTCTGTTTTGTGCATGAATTTTTCAGAACATCCACATTACAGAAAAGCTCGGGTGATAAATTCAGAGGCACTATAGATTCATTATCATAATTGCAATTAAAAGTTGTTAAATTTGAATATCAATTGTGGGGAAGGGGGAATACGAGTAGCGTTACGCTTGGTATCTCGTTTACTTCATGAAAATGCATCGGAGACTTCATCTGAATATCATAACACAAAATGCCAATATAATTGTTTTTATTATGATATAACGATGGATGAGGTTCGATGGAAATTGGTATTACGTTATTTTTATTTTTGTAGTTAATATATCGTTGATTAGTTTGAGTTTAATATTCTGAGAAAATAGAGGTATTCAAAAATCTGTGGAAACTCAGGATTTTTTTGATGATTTTGTAGATTAATTTTTGTAGATGCATTCAAAATTTTCCGATAAATTCATTCGAATTAATCTCAGAAAATTATCATGATGCTCTGTTGTTTTACCATGTACTTCGAACCGTCTCAAAGAAAACAAAGATTCCCACTAAAATGTCGATAAAAATATTTATCTGAAACAGTTTTTTCGTCTGTTCACCAAAAGAAACATTTTATTTCGAATTTAATTATTCTAAAAGACACAACCAATTATTCTGCATGTGAGAAGCTCGATTCTGAAAGAATAACGCGAATGAAAATACATAAATGATGAAGGAAACTTTACGGGATTCGACCTAGATTCACTGCAGGAGAGGTTGAAGGAAAATCGAAGCTGACTCAGCCACCCACTTGGCGTAGTCCAATAATGTCTTATCCGACAATTTTACCTTCAGTAGAATTCTATATCGTAAATAATTTTCCGCATCAACTGCCATTCTCGACATTAATTATTATTTATCGAAGTGTCTAACGAGAGAAAATGTAGGATTCACCGGGGAAAAAATTATTCATGCCACTTGTCAGAGGCGGATTCAAATCTGATTAACGTATGAAGGACTGGGGAATCTCTGACATGATGCTATCGACTGAGTAACGTAGGTAACCAAATTAGTTTTGAGCCTGATGGGCGGAGCGAGTTACACTGAGCAGTTAGGTTGTTACTAACTTCGGTTAGTAGTTATGCAACAGTTATTAATGTTGTTAAGGATGGGTGGTAAATTTATCGTAGACTCGGGGGGATGAGATTACGATAGGTGGTAAAGTCAATGTGGCTCAGATGAGACCAGAGAGAAAGCATATTTGGTTACTGTTAAACTGAAGATACGGGAGAACTTAGGTAGCTTAATTTTACAGAATGACAAGCTACTCGTGATCAATGCAATTCAGTTGATTCTCATCGATGATGTTATATTTCCATTTTGCATATGGATGAAGGCTTACCTCGACAAGATTCACCGGTTATTCTGAGGATCTAGTCCTTGGGAAAATTGCATTTACTTTTTTCAGGGAGTAGAATCGGAATTTGCGGTTATTCCAATGTCTTATCTAGTGTTTCTATTGATCGCAACAGTTTGGTATTTTAATCGCACTGTCTTCATTTCTACACTTCCATAATACGCAATACATAATTTACGGAAAGATCACTCCTCGAACCGTAACGCAACCCTCATCCACCAAAAGTTATTCATTATCTCGCGTCTTCCGCTCGAACAATCGGCAGAGTTATCATTGCCTACATAGAATAATTAATACATGCCATCTACCATTAAATCCTGTCGAATTTTATGGAGCATTATCCAAGAAGTTTAATTTAGTTTCTTAAGCGAACAACTACTTTAACACTCAAAATTGTTTGATTGTTAAACTTGATATGATGAAAGTATTGTAATGGATTCTATTTATGATTAATGTGAATTTTCAAGTACTTTCATGAAGTCGGAAGTGAATCATATTACGAAGTGACCCGATAAAAAATTGCGTGTTGGAATTCCCTCGTCGAAATTCCTCAATCACGCTGTGATAAATTCACTATGTTCTCCTAGTAATGATGATATTGTTGAGGTCTTTTGTCTAATTGTCGCAATATTGAGGTCTTTTGTCTAATTGTCGCACACATAACCTCTCCGGTGAAAGTTTTTTGTTGACATTACCAAGGTCAACAAACCGAATGATTCAGCAGCACCGCAAGCGGGAAAGAGGGACATTACAAATCTATGACGTTAGAGGTTTTATGACGTCAGGAGTCAAAAATCGTATTTGAAAATTGCGCATTTTTATTTGCTTATTATTAATTAATTAGACCGACTTTTGAGTGAGTTTTTTCGCCGTAGGTATTTATAAGTACCCAAGAATGTGTAAATGATGAAATTGAAATTCCCTCAGTCACAATTTCTTCTGCTATATCTCTCTTCCGAAAATCTTCGTACCGTTTGATTTTTTTGGTAATAATAAGGTAATTTATCAAATTAAAATAAACACCGTCAATTTTTTTAAACCAATTTCCATTTTATCATTACTTCTTCATTCTCCGCCTGAAGAAATATTTCGCTGGAACGCTAAGAGCGGTAAAGTGTTAAAAAGTTCTCGATTGTGTTTAGTATATCATGAAATTTCCACATTTTACGGTCAAAAATTCAATAATGATATTAAATTAAACATTAAACATAGCAGACTAAAAGTATTCCAGCAGCCAAACATTTGCGAGCCTCCAAAAATTATTTGCACACTTTTAAAACTAATGGAATTGACTCTTTCACTCATAAAGTTTTACCAGTTAAATATGAAAACCCTTCATCATTGAATTTAAAAGGTACTCCTGCAATTTTTACCCAAGAGTTATGCTAAAAAGGGTAGTTCTACTTTAATCAGTTTCCATTGCGAAATAGGCGTGTGCATTGCACTCTGTACCTTCACAAACACAATTTATAGTGTTTCGTGTTGTCGACAATTTCTAATGTAACACGGTACTGCAAAGTGGCACAGTAATCTACAGCTTGTGAAATTAATATTGCCAGTAGTTCACGTGGCTAAGCGACACCCACTGCAGAATAATCTTGGAATTCAAAAGGAAAGAAGTAAAGAAAAAAAAAGAAACGGAGTAAAGAGATTAAAAGCAGAATTTTTTTTATTTTACGTAAAAAATTATTTGCCTTCCTCTCGCATAAGCCCGGAGACATAATTTTTAGTCTCCTTTTTTTCCAACGAAGAGCATACCCACAGTTACAGCTTTTTTCATCGACAAAGCCGCATTATAAAATGCATTTTATTCGCTGTGAAGTTTCGGAGCAAATCGGCTTAGAAAAACTGGTACTTTTGGGTTCTATTCATAATTCTAGAACAAAGGAAAAAAAAGCAATCATCCCTCACAACGGAATCATAAATAATGTCAGTTATTTGAGTCTTGCAGAAAGGTTGTTTGTATAATTTCTATTGTTTCCTCAATTCATTATAGTGAATGGCGAAATGCGAATGACGATAATCGGATAACGGTAAAAAAAAATTCGAGGTTCTACTATGAATTTTAGAGTCAAATGTCAATTTTTGAAGTGTTCTTCAAGAATTGAATTCTCTGTTTAAGAAAACGACACGAAATGCATCCCATACGATTCATGGATTTCGAAGTAAAAATTTGGATCGGCCTGCTCCGAGAAAAAATGGGAACTATTTTTTCTTGTTGAAACGATTTTGTTTGCAGTTTTTCTCTCGAAAATCAAAGAAAAATTTTTTGTCATCAAACGAGTTTCGCCCGATTTACGTGTTAAGAAAGCTGAAAAATCGAAAAGTTTGAAAATTGAAATTAGTTCCTGTATAATGCGCCGACAGAAATCATTGATTCGCATCACCCCATTCCGCGGACTCCATTCTGAAAGAACAACATTGAATGAAATTAAAGAAAGATCGTCTTCTCTAGTAACAGAATTTCCAACATGATTCTCATTGAAGAGGAAGCATTACAATGTTATTTCCTCCCAAGATAAATTCGAAAAGACCTGGAACTCATTCCAATGCTTATTATACGTCGAACCCAATAAAAAAAAAATCGACATTCTGCACCAACCGTTCAGGTAACTATCTATCTCCCGGAAAACGTCATCTTTTGATTACAATCTTTCCCCTTTATCCAATCAAATTTGTTCAAGTAAATTGAATCGTTCGCCTTCTCTCGTTGTTTGCAAATTCATCGAACCCCGTAACTTTTCATTTTCATTTCCACTTCTACAATTCTCCATTTGCGCCTTTCTTTTTCATTCTCGTAAAAGACCATTGAGCATTTTCAATTCTCTATTCAAACATAAATCTTGTCCACACTCAACTATCCTCAGTAGTTAATCAACAGAAGCTAATTATCAAACGTTGCATTTTCAAACGCTTCTCCATTCGTGAATTTCACTGTAAATCCATTGAACGAGTTCATTATCTCAATGAAAAGTTTACTTTCTGATTTGTGAAATATTCAAACCGTTGAGAATTTGAAATCATATATATATAAAGTTTTAACAGTGTTTTTTATTTCTTAATCTCTTTATTCTTCATCCTATCCAATTCCCCACTTCTAGTTCTACTTGTCAACGGAAAATTGTAGATGGGATATTGGATAACTTTGTGAAATTGCAATTCCAATTGGTAGTATGAACGTGACGAACTCACCCATTCAAACTTACTTCGTCAAACCACCATCCGTTCCAATATCCACTGATTTACTGTGGATTTATAGAATTTGAATATTTTAGTTTAACATTTGTAAGTGTAAGGAACTTTATGGTACATTCTGGAATATCGAGGGAGTTGCATGTCTAATTTTTTTTTCTAATTAAAAGTATGTCTAATTAGTACGCGTCAAAATATGTCACAAAAACGTACGTGGAAAAATTAGTTCGACGAGACAATAGAAAACAAAAACGTTAAAGCGTTAGAATATTAGGCGACATAATATCACTGTTAACGTAGTTGCCTCGCGCACTTCCGGTTGGAAAATTCCAGCTCTAAAGCCCCACCGTACACGGAAAAAACATTGTCAGGAAATTTACTATGTAAACATAATAATCATGGTTCACGATATTATGATTCTTATTTGTTTAGGTATTTTTTTTTACTACTATCTGTAATTTTTTTTTTCATCTCCAATATAGTAATTTTTCATTTGCGTAATGAGGAAAAGTGTGCTTACGCCCTTTTACTATCCAGCAAGAAAAAATGGTACTTACACCTTTTTGATTCTAGGGCAACGATATAATTGCCTTCACAATTTCTATATCTATATATATCGAAATTTTTTAGAGCGAAGTAAATTTTCTACATCTAAGTTAATTTTCTTGCAACAAGAATTTTTTTTTCTTAGTGTACTATAATATATCTGTTATTAAAATATTATATGATCATTATTTCATCATATTATTTCGGAGAAAAATTGAAATGTGGTCGAATGAAGGAATTATCTCATAATAGTTATCTCATGTAGAGAATCGGCTATGTAACGAAGACAGTAGACTGATAAATAATGAAATGAAATAACATTTCCAGATTATCTCGGATGACCGTTAATAGAATAGAGCAATAATAGAATTCACAATAAAAGAAAAGAAAAATAGAATTCATAATGTTGACAAAATAACGTTTTCGATAATACGAAAATTTGATGGAAAAAAATCGAAAAATTGAATTTTTCCACTTAATTTTTTTTTTTTAATGATTTCGTTTGGTCATCCATTCTGCCCCATTTCCCCGTAGTAAATCCAAACCGATCCAAGTCAAATATTCCCGAATTCTCGTCAAATTTAATCGAACAAATTTGTCTTTTAATCCGTCAATCAATAATTAATTTTATCCAAACAATTGCCATGATTTATAAAAACTATAAATCTTCAATTTAATCTCAAAATCCACTTTTCCATCTTCCAATTAAAGAAGATACGGAAAGCTAATTGATAATGCAAATTGCTACACAAAATTACCTACAATTTGCAATCAATTCTACAAAACGAACATTCGAAATTGATCTTTTAAATTTATCGCATTCAATTATCTTTTTATCCGTTGAATTATCAACAAGTTCTGCATTACAATACTGCAATGCACGAAAAGAAAATTTAATTTGTCCCAAGAGATTATTCCGCGTTCTTTCTTTTCCCGTTCTTTCCGAAACCAAAAAAAAACCGTTCACGCTCAAAGATAATCGTTAACACCGCACACAGTTGAGCCGCCACTGAAATAACGCAAGATGGCGCCACCCGCGGGTTCTCACTCCGTCGATAATTTTTTTATTCTCCCAAAAATGTTTATTTATTGAATTCAAAACGTGAACAAACATGATTCCTCTATGAATTATTGCTTAAACTCTTCACTGAATTCTCCAATTTTCCACGTTCCCATAGAATTGCCCTAATACAGCGAATGCCCGTGAAAATCTGTCGTCCATCCCTTCCTCATTTTTTCAATCCGAAATGAGCGAACGAAGAGTTGTTTATTGTCGCTTCCTCAATAATAAAAGTGTGTCAATAAAAATCCCCCAAATTTAATTAAATTAACCAAATCAAATGATTTTGAACTATCGATTATCTAAGTATGTGCCTTAAATTGTCGTCCACATGGAGACATGACCAGCGTCAATGTCGCTCTGTATATATCCAACGGTTTGGCATTCTCTAAACCACCGATTGAGAAAAAAATTGTCACCAAAAAAAAACCCCAGTGAATCACAAACGTTTTCTCTATTATTACCTCAGTTAAATATTTACCGGTGATTATTCAAGTGTTTTAAATTGTTGAGAGCATGAACATAATTCTGATAAACACGTTAACTATGAAAAGTGGAGGGACACTTGTCTAACCTAAAATTAACGCGTATTTTTTGACGTTAATGAAAGAAATTAGTGATTACTTTTGATTTAAAATACACTATAAATGTGGTCGATTATTAATTATTAATTGTTGAATAAATATGGCACGCGCCACTGTCTATAAAGGCTCATCGAGCATTGTTCCAGCGGATCCAGTCGACGAGGTTAGTTCTGGTGAAATCTACAATTATTTTATGCACAATACACAGTATTTAAATCTAAATGGTTCACCAGTTACACAAATTTTTATGGTTCAATGAAGCAAATTGATTTATTCAGTACACATGAGAATTATTTTTATTAAACTACCGGGAATTGCATTTTTTTCGGATCGTTCTCACGGATTTTTTGGAATTGTGTTTGCATTTGTGCAAATATTTTTTGTTTATTTACTTCGTGAATCAAATTTTGAAAAATATTTCTGCATTTATCAATCAACAATCCATTGTACTATGAACTAAAAAAATCAATCAAATTTACATTAATTCGATTATCAAAGTAATTAACTAAAAAATATTTGATTTTTCATTTTTTTCAAATATTATAACCTTCTAAAATTTTCAAAGACAAATCCATTTTATTCCATCCTCAGTTTTTTATCAATATCTCAAGAATTAATGGAGATACGCCCTTTTCGCTCTTAACCTTTATTATAGCTCTTGAAATTCTCTACAAAAAAGGTGCAGGGCAAAAAGGGCGCATCTCCATTAATTCTGGAGATATTGCCAAAAAACTGATGAAAAAAAAATCAATCGGTTTTTCTCAAAATCCGAATTAATTAAAAAATCAAAATTTTGTGTTTCAGCTCGATCCATTGGAATCGCCCATAAAAAATGAACCCACCAGTCCAATAACGAATCAACTCAATGATGCAGACACACCTGAACTTCTCTGCGAGCTTCAGGCAATCGAAGCGAATGCCTCAAAGCAACAGGCACCAGTGGATTCTCATGAGCCAATGGAAGTCGATGATGCAGATTTACCAGCTGACACCAGTGTAGTATCGTCAACGAGTAAGCAACAAGGCACAAATGATATAATCGATAATAAACAATCAATACGTATACGTAGAAAGAGTCGATATCCCGACGATATTGTTACTGGAGAAACCGTATTGGACAACAGATTGCGTTCAAGATCATCATTATCCGAATTAATAGCATTTAAGTGTGAAATTTGTTTTACAAGTTTTACCAAAGAAGTCGCATTAATTGGACACAAAAAATACTACGAACATAAACTGCTGCGTTGTCATATATGTTGGAAGAGTTTTAAAACACCAATGCAAATAATGTCCCACCGAAAATCAGCCCATCGTAATATTGATTGGAAAACAAATTACACCAAGTGTCAAATGTGTAGTTTGCCATTTCGCGGTAAAGCCTCATTGCAGCAGCACATTTTACATTTTCATCCCAATCAAAGACAGGTTAGTGTGCGTAAAAGATCGAGAACTGTCAAAAATAAAGTGATTAAAAGCGAATTAAAATTACCAGAATCCGCTCGAACCGCGAGGAAGAGAAAGCGCGATCAGTTATTTGAGACTAAAGAGATTGAATTCAATAATTTACCGTCAAACTCTAATGCTTCGGCTCAATCGTGCAGTAAATCTGGTGAAGGCTCTAAATCATCGACCGATGCCGATAATCGTGAATCCTCGAATAAAGATACGCCGCTCGTTAAAATCCATGCGATACCGCATGAGGTCGAGGCATTGTTGAGCGATTACGATGATGGTCCGATAAAGAAGCGGAAGATTGAAACTTTGGGTGAGACTAGCGTTGAGAATATTAGGACTGGACGGCTGCGTTCTGGTAGAATGCGTAGTGTTAACGAATCGAGAGGCGATGGAGAGAGCGAGACGCTGACAGGTACTGTAGACGTATCTAATAATGCGAAAGAAAAGACATTACCGATTAGAAAGATAACTGATAATTCGCAATTGATAACGCCGAACATGACGCAAAACCCAGTCAGATCGGTTACGCGTAAATGGGCTTTATTGAAGATGCGATACAATTGTCGAGAATGTAGCGTTTCGTTGAAGAAAATCGAAGGAATCGATTACAATAATCGGTATGGAGGTCTCAATGCTGCGGATGCTCTTGATGATGCATCAGGTGGATCGATCGGTGTTCAACTGAAGAATTTAGAGATTGCTTTGAAGAAATTGGACGTTCCTGAAGACTCTGGTGCTTCTAGTACGCAAGAAGGGGGCAGTGAAACGAGTTCTAAGGGGAAAAGAGATATCTACAGATCGAGCGTTTGTCGGACGCGATTCACCACACAGCAGAGGCTCATTAATCATTATCTGTGCTTCCACACGAATTTGAATCAGGACGAGTGCGGTGTTTGCCGAATGCGTTGCGGTGACTCGAAGAGACTGAAGAAGCACTTGGTGCTTCATTGCATTAAGATAACGAAATCGAAACAGGATCGTTCGCCGATTGATCCGAAAGGACCGTGCGAGAGATATAGGAAGAAGAATAGTTGCCGAGGATGCAGAAAGAGATTTTGGTTGCTGAGCTGTTTGCAGAAGCACGAAGAGTTCTGCAGATTTATACGCAAAGTCGAGGCTCATAGAGAAGTAGAGAAAGATAATCGTAGGCAACGCACGAGATCAGTGAAAAGAGTCGATAATAACGTCAGTACTGATTCATTTTTGGAAGTGGACAGTTATGAAAATGAAATCGTTGAAGATGAACCGATGGAGCCGATTGAGACATCTGGAAATCTGAGTGAAAAAGAACTGAATGGAAAGTTACAATTGGTGCCTCTAAGAAATCGTTCGTGGGAGGTGAAAGTGTCGAAAGGTGAAAAAGCATTGTTGTGC
This sequence comes from Aleiodes sp. PSUC_FEM 10030003, assembly GCA_018902275.1. Taxonomy (NCBI): domain Eukaryota; kingdom Metazoa; phylum Arthropoda; class Insecta; order Hymenoptera; family Braconidae; genus Aleiodes; species Aleiodes sp. PSUC_FEM 10030003. The sequence continues at coordinate 11,289 of JABSMS010016883.1, forward strand.
ACAATTTGTAATGTACATTTTCTCTCTAGAGGTGCATTTGCGGAACATGAGCATAGATACTCTCTGCGTGGCTCAGCACGTTGCGATCAATGTGGTACACTATTTCCATCGGCAAAGCTTCATTTGAATCATTTGAGATCCGCGCATGCAGAGGAATCATTGAATTTCAGGGAACACTGTACAGTTTGTTATCAAGGGTTTGCATCGAAGAGATATTTACGGAGTCATATATTACACATTCATTACGATCAGATGAATAAAAATATGACTGAATGGATGCCAGTTAATCCCGCATACGAAATGAAGTGTGGTGAATGTAATTTGATATTCAAGAATCGTAGAAATTTCATTGAACACGCATTGTATTATTTCGACGAGGAGCAGTATTCTTGTAATGTGTGTGACAAAAAATTTATCGCCAAATTTCGCTGTCATGCACACTGGAAAACGCATTATGCAAAAGAATTACAAAAATCATATACATATTCTTGTGAAGTTTGTAAAGAAGGATTTCTATACAGATTTCATCTGCAGTCACACATGATTCACGTACATCATCGCAATAATGTTACATTATCCGACGATGATCATCAAGTAACAATCGAAAATCCATATCTGTGTACTATATGTGAGGAGAGTTTTTCAACGCTTCTACTCCTGTCGCAACATCAAAATTTCCACGCGAATGATGGTAAATACGGG
>JABSMS010016894.1:0-11989 GCA_018902275.1 Aleiodes sp. PSUC_FEM 10030003
AATATATTAATAATAATAAAACGTAATTATTAAGAAATTTGTTAAGTACGAAATTGAGAAAAATTCAGATGTTAAAAACACAAAAGATGGCCCCAATCAATTTTTCTCAAAAAATTTGTGTTTGTTAAAATTTTTTATCTTCGTCAACATTTTAACGGTTCTTTTCTCTTTCTCCTCACAATCAAAGTGAAAGGTTTTTGCATTTTTTTTTTCAATTCAAATGAGGGAGAGAACTTTTTAACTCTAGTCAGAACGTATCCGAATTTTTTTAATAACTGAAATTATATAGATTATTATTTTTGACGAGGAAAACTTTGATAATTGAATTTTTTTAATGGGAAAATTTCATTAATTTTCTTTTAAATGAAATTATTTTCCTGGCGGATACGTTTTGACTGAATGCACGTTGCATAATTCCGAAAAATTGAGAGATTGAGGAAATCCAAGTTTCATTGAAGATATAAAAAAAAAATTAAATTTTATTTTTCAACTTCAGCGTTAAAAAAACAATGAATCATTTCAAAAAATTATCATGAAAAAAATTACTCATTAATTTTTTTAATTTTCTTTTATCTCAAAAAATTTAATTAAAAAAAATTAATGAAAGAAAAATACTTGGATCTCTGAATTATTCAAGAAATGTGCCAAAAAAAATGAAAAAAAAATTACTCAAATTAATAATTAATATTAATCTTCATTACTGTCATGAAACTCGATAATCCAAGAGTTGATAATTTCCACCAGCGATCAACGAGAGAGAGCATTCAATCAGTGTCAGCATGACAATTTTTCTCCTCTGTAATTTTACAAAAAAAACGAGAAAAAACCTGGGGCCTTAAGAAAAAAATACTATAATCAATTAATTGAGATACTTTCGCATGTAAAAGTGATATTAAATTAGTTTAATGAGACTAAACACATTAAGCACAGAGCAATGATACTTTGTGCACCGATGAAGGGGACGAAATTAGAATTCTCTTCCAGGTTCTTCATGTTCTGCGGTACAAAACGTTGGAAAAAAAATTAACTGTGATAATATTCAGTATTATGAATAATCATGATAATGTGGAAAAAAATAAAGTACCGTTATTTACAACCACCGATATTCACGCAGCTATCGTTTGTTCAATCAATCTCATTACTCACTTCTTTTTTTGTAATTTTTCTTCACTCGTATGTGTGAATTTTGTGGATTTTTTTTGCTTTTTTTTTAATTCAAGAAAAATGAATTTCATTGAGAGAAGAAATTATTAATTTTAATGAAAAATAAAATAATCAATAAAATTTATTCACCGATGAATTTTACAAATAAATTATGCTGATGTGCTTAATTATTAATTATTAATTCATCGAACAAAAAAATATACAACTTTTTAATAATCGGGAAATACTTTTTTGGGACTTTTTTAATCTCTTTTTTCTACTTCTCTGGACACTTTCGTGTTGGCACTTGTGTCTGCAATTGAGTTTGGATATGTGTTTGTATATGTAAATATTTCACGGCGGAATCATCAATTATTTTTTAAATGAAAAATATATTTTGAGTAATTCAAGATAGAGTTTTTCAAAAACTCTTTTCTTCGATCTTCACAATTCCTTTATTTTTGCTCGCTCAAACAATTGAATTAATCAATCAAAACTTATTAATTTAAATTGAAATATTGTGTGGAAGAGTTAGATAAATATTTACAACACAACGAGGAATTAAATGAAGAATTTAAAAATGAAATTTAATGAAAAAAAATGAAAAAAAAAATTAAATTATTGGAGATTGGCAGTTTGGACGTATGGAACACAGTCGGATAGTTTTGTTGTTGTTTTATTCAGGTGAGAAGCGAGATCAAGCTACCGGTCCTTTATCTCATCGACTCAATCGTCAAGAATGTTAATGGGCCATATTTAAACCTCTTCACACAAAACATTGTCAATACATTTTGTGGTGTCTTCGAGAAGGTAATTAAATCATTAACTTTGGTGAATAAAAAAATTTATTCCAGTCTCACTTAATTTCAAAACCAGGTAAAAATTGTTGAATTGAATGTCTTTTATTTCTCTTTATCTAAGGTAAAATGGAATAGATTTCAGTGCTCTTGGTGAGATCATCGCTCATTGAATAACGAATGAATCATAAGATAATAGTTTTGTCGATACGAGTTTATTAACCTTCCCGAGGTTATAAAAATATTAAATCAATAAGTGCGATTGTATTACGATATTTATCGCGATGATCGTAAGAGTCTTCTGGTTTTGAATTTAACAAGATTTTTTTATTGTGTTTTGCAAATTATTTTAGTTCAACGAGATGAATGGATTTTTTTGGAATATCTCCTAAAATAATTGCGATTGAGAAATTTTTGTAGAAACATTTTTTGTAGAGGAAATTCAGAGCTACAAAAAATGTCTCTACAAAAATTTTGCTATCTCAATTATTTCACGAGATATTCCACGAAAATTGATTTAAAAAAATGAGTTTCTCTGAAAATTTCAAAATTTGAGGGAAAGTTGAATATTAATCATTATTTTCACTCGATTCATTGGGTTAATTGTTGATTAGTTACTTTAATTGACGATGAATAATTGACGGATTAATTCGTGAGTAAACAGGTGGATGAGAATACGAGAGCAAGCATGTGGAAGCTGAGACAGACGTGGAATGGTGTTTTTCCAGCAACAAAATTATATTCACTTGATGTTAGAGTACAGAGCATTGATCCAGCATGGCCTATAACAGCATCACCACCAACAATATCATCTGGTTCAATACATCTGAATCCTCGATTTTTATCAATGGTAATGATAATAATAAATTGATTAATTGGAGAGAATAATTGTAAATGATTTTCCAAAAAAAATTAATTTAATTAATTTATTTCTTTTCAGTCACAAGTATCAACAAATCCATCGTCAACGTCCTCAGTAGCAGTACCACTGGCAGTTCAACCAAATAATTTAGCCTCAATAACAGCCAATGCAAAGCGTGAAGAATTGCTCAATCAACAGAGAAAATTATTAGAATTACAGAAGCAAAAAGTTGAATTAGAATTGTTGCAGGCTAAATTAAATTTTGAAGAGCAACAGAAGCAACTCGATGAGCAGGCTGCTGTTGTTAAGTCTGAAATGGTATTTATCTCAATTACCCCCGTAAAAAATTGAATAATAATTAAATCCATTGAAGTTTCTCGAAATGAGTCAACGTGATTTTTCAGTTTTTTTAGAATATCTCGAGAACTATGAAAGATAGAGAAATTCTTAAGGAAACCTTTTTTGTAGCTATAAATTTCCTCTACAAAAAAGGTCTCTACGAAAATTTCTCTATCTCCCTTAATTACCGAGATATTTCCACAAAAACGTTGCACTTGACGACTAAACTTTTTTAACGCAACAAAATAATTGACAATAAACTCAATTATTTCAGGTTTTACCAACAGCCATGGTTGTCCCAACGACCGAGGCAACTCAGGGAAAGCCAGTGGCGCCAGTACTGCCTAGTCAAGTCGTCAAGCAAGTAGCCAAACAGGTGCGACATCATAAATCTTTAATTGAAAAAGTAACATGCAATAAAAAATAATGCCTCCTCCTTCAATCACAGTTCCCAGCAGCAGCAGCATCTTTACTAAAGAATGCAGGCACAACAAATGGGCCGCGAATAGCTCCAGCGAGTAGCCTGATGGTAGCATCGGCTCGTCAAGTCTCCCGCGATCCCCGTTTAAAATCAACCGGCCAAGATACTCCAACGACAACAACAACAACAACAACATCCTCGTCACCATCAGCGAGCGATCCTCGTTTGCGTCAATCGGCGATTGATAACCAACAGCCCAGTCCACAATCATCATTAACTACTGTACTTTCAGATCAATTAAAGCAGCAGTTAATAACGAAAAAGGCTAGCAATATGAAGCAAACAATTCATAATCAAACAATTGGTGATGGATCGTTGAAACCTATTATTAACGATAATTCAACAATTAACAACAATAATAAATCTCTAATAACGTGTAGTAAAGATGTTATACAAAACATTCGTACATCACAAAAGAAAGAATTACGTACACCATTATCTAGTAATAGTATCGGTAATTTATCAATTAATAATTCAAAATTATCAAATCAAATTGGACAACCGAATAATTCCCAAAATACAATTATTTCATCAACAAATTTAATTTCAACTTCAGTAGCAGTACAAAATTCAATTATTAATCGTGGTAATAGTGATAATAAAATTAAAGAAGTTAAGAGAGACTCAACAGTACCAACAACAACAGCATCATCATCATCCAGATGTGATAAATTATCAGCAATTATTCCAAAATCAACGAACAGAAAATTAGGAAATAAAACGCGCTCAAAACAACCAACTTCATCACCAACAAAATTAATTAAATTAGAACGTGAATTAAGTCCAATTAGATCAAAATCACGTGATAAAGATAGTTCAGATAGTTCACCAACTTCTGCATTACGTACCTCACCAAAATCCTCATCCCAATCATCATCGTCATCAAAAAATCGTAATAAAAAATTACAAAATAGTAATAAAACAAGAAAACGTAGTCCAAGTCCCTATAGAATTCCAAGGCGTAATTTTGATATTAAGTCAACTCAAAATCAAACAATTGTTAATAATGTTGGGTTAACTGAGGAGGAACAGTCTGGTTCCTTAATTGTATCACCTCCTCATCCACCTGCATTTAAAGACATTAGACAGAATACAAGACAGAGAAATTATATTAGGAGGAACAAAGATTCGCAGGATTTGAGTCCTGATAATTCTAGTGTTGTTGATGATAACGAGAGTCTCATTGAATCAGCTAGTAAGGATGAGGATCTAAGGGCTGCATTGCCATTACCGAGTGCTGCTACGGTAACTGAAAAGAGTGAGTCTTGGACAATGGCTTTTTATTTGGTTTTTTCAGATTCTTTTGGTTTTTCTATTCAATGTTTTTTTTTTATTTTTCTAATTTTTTGGGGGGAATTTTTAATTCGCTTTATGTACGTCTTATCAATTTGTAGAAGAGGACCTTGATCTTCGGGTACTGCCACCAGCTGTCAAGAGGCAGAGCGCTGAGCATCTTGATGGTGGTGCGTCGAAGAAAACCAAAGCCGAGAAGTTTGATGCGTATGTATTTTTTGGAGTTATTTTATTGAAGAGTTGATAGATCAGGGATTCTTGGAGGTTTCGATGTATTTTTAGGAAGGTGATAAAAAGAAATGAAAAAATAATTGAATTGATAGATTTTTTTTTACTTTTAAGAACTTCCCGTTTTTAATGCCAATTTTTTTCGAATAATTAGCATCAATTTATTCATTTTTCGATTAAGGATTTTGAGCTACTTTGAAAAATTGATGAAATTCAATTGATTATTTTTATATCATAAAAAAAATTAGTCATTCTCTCAGGGGATTTAGGGAGCTATCAATGGAGAAAATGAATAAATGAAATTACGTGTGGCTTAACGGGAAATGACTAAAAATTTATCATATTTCTGTAAAAGATCGTCGAAAAATTCCAAATTTTTTGGAGTATGCAGAGTAATTCTAAACACGATTTCAGATGGAAATTCGATAATTATTGAAAGAATCCCTTTATTTACTGAAAAAAATATTTATTCATTAAAAAAAAGGATTTTCCTTATAATTATGAAATTTTCATCGAAAATGCTGTTTTTAGCATTACTCTGTAAGCTCAAAAAATTCCAGAATTTCTTCGTTTTTTTTCACGGAGATATTATCATTTTTTATCAATTTCTAATTTGAAAATATAAAATTCAGAAATTTTTTCTTCATTTCGTAGCTCAAAAAAGAGCTTCAACATGAAAAAAAAACGTTAAATTTCAGTTTGTCGATCTCGAGTTATTGACGACTGAAGACGTTCCACTTTGCCCCACTTTCCCCTACATGTAATATTTATGTATCAATTTTTTCCGTCAATAGCTTCCTAAATGCCATAGAAAATCTACTGAATTTTTTTATCATATTATAATCATTCAAATATTCATTTATTCATCAATTCCATTGCCACATTGACTGTTTTACAAAAGATATTATAAACATAATGCATTCGGTTTTATCAATTTTTCACTATTCTTCCAAAGCCATCTCAATAGATTTTTCGGAATTATTTTTAATTAATTTCCTCTTTTATTTTAATCACAGATTATTTGGAAATGAAGACGTTGATTTGCGTACACTGACGAATCCAAAAGCCGGTCGTCCACCAACTCCACCACCTCCAGTGATCTCTGGTGAAGACAATAAAGCAAGTTGGGCAAAGTTAAAAACTCCATCGAAGAATGATCGTGAGAAACAAACGAGCTCCGATGAAAAACGCGACAGAGATCGTAACAAAGATCGTTTGGGTCGTCCAAGACTGTACAACAAATTATCAGACGACTCGAAAGATCGTAGACGTGGTTTTTCAAGCGATGAAGACTCACGCCCTGGCCGAAGAAGCCGTGACATGGATAAGTCGGATCGTGGCGATAGAAATATTGAAATAATTATGAAACAGGCAGAGGAACAGTTGAGAGAGGGCTCAATATCAAAGGCTGAGTATCACAAATTGATTCAGGAGATTTGGCAGATGAATGAGGATCAGAAGCTCAGAGCTGCGCAGAGAAAGGAGAAGGAGATTGGTTCAATAGTGTGGGAGAAGGGAATTGATATTGGAGGATACAATCCAGGTAAAATTGAACTTCCCTGAATTAGAATTTGATAATGAATCAGTAAAATCATGAGAAAAATCAATTTTTAAAAAAATCTAACTTCTTTTGCACATATCTCCGAAATTATTGGATTGAGAGAAAAATCTCAAGAATTCTTTTTTGTAGAGAATTCAATTCTCTATAAAAAAGGTCTCTTGATGAATTCTCCTAAACCCAATGGTTCCCGAGATATTCCCAAAACAAACTAAATTTCATTTTATTAATCTGCTAATAAAACATCAATTTCAGCTGACGGTGACATCGGCCACAGAAAAGACCATCACAATCGCAACGGTCCACGTTGGAATCAGCCCTGGCAGCCAGGCCCGTGGGCCCACCCGCCATTCGGTCCACAGGGTCACTTCAACCCCGATTTCCGGCCAGTTGGACCCTGGCAAAATCCGCGATTTCCCCCAATGCGTCCAGACTACAATCAATTTCACGCTGGTTTCAATTCAAATCTCGGTCCCCGTCTTGGCCCAGGACTAATGGGTCCCTTGGGTCCAAACGGTCCCATGATGCCTGGAATAATGGGCAATGGTCCGATGGGACTTGGCCTAAATTCTGCCATAAACAGCCTCAACGGTCCCGCGAGTCTGTTAATGAACAACGGACCAGTTCAGCCGAGAGCCAACCTGATGAGTCACGTTCAGGCCGCAGCAACTCCAATCAATCAAGCAAACACGTCTGTACCACCACCACTACCACCATCATCATCACCCCCAGAATTTGATGATAAATGCATCGAAGAGAATGGGAGACAGAGCAGAGAATTACCATTGCCGGATCCAAAGCTACTCGAAGAAATATCAAGCGACACAATGAAGTCAATAAACATCGACAATACACCACGTGAAATAAGATACTACGGGCAAATTGGCGTTGTTTTCATGTCGTGGGATGATCCGAGAGAAATCGGCTTTCAGGACGGTATACGTAGGATTTTAATTGATGAGAAGGACACAATTGTTTGTGCGTTCAACGAGCCCTACAAGGAATTCCTCTACGAGGGTGACGTCCACAAAATTCGTCTTGGCGCACCAACGAGAGAACTCTACGTCGATGACAGATGGTATGAGTGTTACTTCGGTGGTCCACCGATTAAAGTTGAACTTGGTACGAAGAAAGTTAGTATTAAACTAGAAGGACCACCGCCCCAGGTTAAAATTGGCTCAATCAAGAGAACTGATTTGGTTATTGCTAAGATTAATCTTATAATCAATGCGCGAAATATGGTCCCAGTGTTTCTAGACGCTAAGCCCCAAATATTTGAGCTTGATGGACAGAGGCACACTCTTGAATTCACGGATTCTTTGAAAACTGTTTTGCTTAATGGCAGACCATTTGCCGTTGAATTTGGTGGATTACCGAAACCGATTATCGTCAAGGACAAGAAGCACTTCATAAGATTCTCGGTTCTGCCAAGAGGTGTACGTGCTGGTTTAGTCAAGATAACTGGAATGAAGGGTGACACCCCAAGTGAAGAGACGAGTGACACTCCAATTGTTCAGGAAAAATGTGAGGCGATTAATTCTGCGTCTAGTGCACCATGTTTTGAGCAGGATTCGACGTCTCAGGATGCTTCTGATCAAACTGGTTCGAAGTCTGATCTCCAATTGGACATGCTGTCCTCAGCGCTGTCAACTGCAATGGCACCGGCATCCGGAATGTCTTATGAGGCTGAACCAATTGAAAAACCAACGACAGCACCAGCTCCAATCTTACCACTCAATTTGAATCTCAATGAGCTATTTCAGAGACTCGTGGAGACTGGCATCGTGCCGAAAATCACTGGGGCCAATGCCGACGCGAAGAAACCTGAGGAGGAAGTCAAAAAGGAGCCGGAGGCTGCGCCTATACTATTCAGCAAACCGGAGACACTCAAGCAGAGCGCTAATTTTGCGCCACTGTACAGTGGCATGCAGTGCGGCTCTTGTAGCTTGAGATTCGGACCTGACAGACCGATGAAGTACAGTGCACATCTTGATTGGCATTTCAGGCAGAATAGGAGGGAAAGGGACTCGGCGAGAAAGGCACACTCGAGAGCGTGGTATTATGATATCAGTGATTGGACGCAGTTTGAAACATGTGAGGAAGTTGATGACAGAGGTGAGAGGAATTTATTGACACAAATTTACTTTATTTATTTATTTTGATGGTTTATTTTAAAAGAAAATACAGTCGACCGAATTATTCGGAGAGATTCATTTCTTTTTGGTTTATCTATTCAGATTTTTTTTGCATTTTTTGTCTGGGAAATTAGAAAATTTAGTGGAAAAATCATTGATAAAAGACGCGTTGAAAAAAATTGGTGTATTTTTTGCGGATATCTTTAGAATGAATAGGTTTGGGGGACAACTTTCCGGGGACCTTTTTCGTAGAGAATTTTCTGGACTATAAATGATTTCTGGTAAATTCGTGTAAACGTCGTTGTTCCTTAGATATTTTTAGAATAAATAAAATATGAATATGAAACAAATGAAAAAGAGAACCTCGGATTCTTTCGCAGATATCTTTGGAACAAGTAGGTTTAGGGCAAAATTACAAGAGACCTTTTTTGTAGAGGATTCAATTCTCTACAAAAAAGGTCTCCTGATAAATTCTTCTAAGCCTCACTGTTTCCGAGATCTTCTCAAATTAAGATATCCATGATTTTTGACATTAATTCTTCGCGATTTCATGGCTCCATTTATAATTTAAATGTTTTTCATTGAGAAAATTTTTGAATTTTTTTTAATACAGTTGGTAACAAAATAGATTATTACTCTGAATTTACGCAATTTTATCGAATGATTACAATCGTTACACAATCATTAATAATTATTTAAATGATTTAATTTGCAGCACGGAGTTGGTTTGAAATGGAAAAGCAAAATGCTGAGATTGAGGGTGCTAATACCGAAGATTTTCCACTTGAAACAATTCAACCAAGCGTGCCAACTGGTAGTGAAGCTGATTCACAGTGTCAAGTTTGTCATGATGCATTTGAACAATTTTACAACGAAGAAAAGGAGGAATGGCACTTGAGGCCAGCTGTCAGCTTCGAGGAAAAAAATTATCATCCATTGTGCCTTGAGGATCACAAGGTCAGTGACTATGATTGATTATTATTCGGATATCTACGATAGAATTATTTTTCTACCTACGAAACGTTCATGAGTATTCTTTTTTTCGCATTAATGTGGTGGATAAAATCCATATTTTTAATGAATATTAATTTTTTTTACATTCTTGCAAATATATAGGAAAAGTGTGTCGCGGTATGTTGCTTCTTAATTATCATTTTTAAATGATGTTAATTGTGCATAAATGATTTTTCAGTTCTTTTCAAGCCTCATTTGCTATTTTGTAGCTTTTCTCATAGTGAAGTGAGTAAATGAGGCAAATTGATTATAATTTGAGAACGATCTTCTCGGAATATCTCAGAATCTGAGGGAGATGGTGAAATATTTGTTGGGACTTATTTTCAGAGAAAATTCGGAGCTACAAAAGTTTTTATCAATTATTTTACGAGATATTATGAAAAAACTGAAATGTCTACAAGCAGATTCATTCAATTCTCACATTGACCTCAGTTTTTAACTGATATCTCAGAAACAAAGTGAGATAGGAAAATTTTTGTAATTACCATTTTGTTGCTTTCGTTTTTCTCGACAAAAAAGGTTCCTAAAAGAAATTTCTATCTCCCATAGATCTCGAGATATTCGATAAAAAGCCAACTGAGATCAGATAAGTTATTTTCAAACTGCAAGTTTCTGCAGATATCTCCGAATCTAAGAGAGATAGCGAAAAATTTGTGGAGACTTTTTATGAAGAGAAAATTCAGAGCTACAATAAATGTTTCTACAAAAATTTCTGTATCTCGCTTATTTTCCGAGATATTCGACAAAAATCAATTGCAGAGTGAAACTTCTTCCTTTGATTTACCACTTCACGAATGACTAATCAGTAGCACTAGTTTTTCTTTGCATTCAATACTTTTTTTAATGAATAAATTGGTTTTTTTTGCACTCTTTTACACACATATTTTTTAAACTAGACACTGTCATTCTCGTAGTCTACACTATGGAATTTTAATCGTTAATCAATGATTTTTTTCAATGAAATTGAGAGTGAAAAAAATTGATTATTGCTCAGATTTTCATTGAGAAAAAATGAATTGTCTGAGTGTCAAAAAGATTCGCCTGTCTTCATTAATTTTCAATGAACAATGAGAAATGGGAGAATCACTTCAGGAATTCGTTATTTTAATCTCAAATGAAAATTAATTCCAATGAATTTGTAGCGTGCCTTGGAAAAATCTGCGATGTCTGTGGACGAAACAGTAACTGAAGCAGAAGAAGAAAAGAAAGGAGAAATTAATGAATCAATTGAACAGTCTACTGATGAATTGAAAGAACAACCCGAGGAAACAAAAGATGAATCAATAATTGATAATTCAATTGATGAAAATAAAGAATTGTCAGATGCTATAATCAATGAAAGTACCGTTGATGAGGAGAAGAAAGAGACTGACGAAGTACTTAATGATGATGATAAAAATATTAATATGGCAGTTGATGAAATTAGTGATGATAAAATCAGTGAACAACCAATGGATACGGAGAGTGATGAAAAAATAAATGAACAAGATAATGATAAAATCAATGATGGAATTATGGAAGCAATTAAAATTAAAGAGGAGCCAATTGATACTATGGAGACTGATGAGCAGATATTCGATTTTAATAGTGTAGAGGTTAAAACTGAACCAGTTGAACCTGAACCTGGTAAGTTTTGTGGGAGAATAATGAAATTTCGTTACTTTTCCATATTTTTTTTTTAGTAAAATGAGAAGTTTGAAAATTTTATTTGGAGTTATTGGTGAATTACTTGGGAAAGAGTGGCTTTAGGAGGATGCACGTGAAGTAATTTTTTGTGCAGAATTTTATTACCTATAAAAAAGGTCTTATGAATTCCCCTATCGTCAATGGTTTCAGAGATATTTACAAAGAAACTGGAAAAATAGTGGAAAGTTGACAAAACCGAATGGATTATGTTTGAAAGTTGATTAAAAAATTCCGTAAAATTTTGTTAAATGGAAAATTGATAAAAATTCCATAATTATTCGGAGGATCCTTTTTCTTGAATGAATAAATGTTTTTTTATAAATAAAAAGATCCAATAATCATGGAATTTTCATCCAAAATCATGTTTAGAGTTGCTCCGTATAATCAAAAAATGTTGGAATTTTTTCACAATTTTCGAAGGAGATTTCCACAAGTATTTTCATTTATTATTAT
>JABSMS010016905.1:0-11989 GCA_018902275.1 Aleiodes sp. PSUC_FEM 10030003
TCCTCTCTCATCCATTATTGGAAGAACTTTTTCCAATGTTTTCACATACATAGGATTTTCCAAAACATCCATTGTCGCTTCTCGTTCTCCAAGAATAAATTCCAGTGTTACTTCGCTCTTCATTTGGAACGATATTGGATAATAACAGAAGGTTACTATAGCCCCCCAAAATCGATATTTGTGGAAAGATTCCTTCAGTTGCTTCATCGTAAGTGCTTTTTTGACGCAACCGATTTTTTCCATGGTTCTAGTCAATCGGGTTAGATAAATGTCTAAAAATGCATCATCATTTTCGAATTTTAGATTAAGCTCGGGACTCATATTGAGGAAGTGGTGTAAATCTACTGCTGGAGAACTCCAAACACCCATTTGATAGTCAATCTGTAAGATAAATACACAAAACATTTTTTCATGAACGATTTTTCAGTTCTAAATTAATTATCAGATCTAATTAGTTATAGTCCGATCAAGATAATTCCAATTAAGATAGTTAACGGCCTTTTTTGGTCTCTGCGCGATTTGTTTTGGAAGGTAGAAGAAGAAAGACAAAAATTCCCAAAGATAATTTTGTACCAACGCTTTGACTTCCATGCAAGTGTCCTCCTCAGAGTACATTTATTTGATACTAAAAAAATTTAAAAGATACCAAAAAAAAGAGCGTATAGATATAGATATAGAATACTATTGTCAACCATTACAGCATTATGAATGTAAAAATAATTGAAAATTTTACCTTCTAAATCTGGTAAAATGAAAAAAAAGTAAGATAAAAGATTCCTTCAGATAGATTCAGAAATATTGAAAGAAATTGAAATCATAAATTCAATAAGTCTCCATAACCAATGAATGATAAGACATTTTTCAAACAAATCCTCACTCATATATTATAATGTGTTTTGTCAAATAAATAAGACATAATGAAAAGAAGTTGAAACGTTGATACATCATCATATATCTGTGATTTTCTTCTCTCTTCTTCTACCTTTTGAATCGAATCACGCGGATACCAAGCAAGATCTTTAACTATCTCAACTGATTTTTCAGTTCATTTATTGTGAAGTACTTACAAATCGAACATCTTCAGGTTCTCCATTTGCATCATCTCTGAACATCATATTGCTTAACCATAAATCTCCATGATTCAAAACACAAAATTCATCTTCGTCATATTTGCTAATATTTTTCAGGCTTCCGAACATCCTTTCCGAAATTCTCATAATTTTTTCGGAAATTTTTCGAAACTTTTTGTCTGGCCATCCGCTAATTCCATTCACAATTGCAGCAATATTGCCTTTCCACATATTCTTTAGATTGCCTGACATCTCTTCATTGAACCGTACAGTTGTTATGTGAGATATTTGGCGAAAGTTCTGTGATTGAATTAGAATAAATCAAATTCAGTAAGTGTCTCAAAAAATGGGGCTTTAGGGATTAATCTAGTTGAGAAATGAAGTAATTAGGGTTCATCAGAAAATCGAGAAAACAAAAGCAAGTAAACATTGTGGAATCTAAACTTCCGGATCAATGATTTTAATCGATAGAAAATATACTGTAAAAATTAATGGCACACCTACAGAAATTCCTGATATTTTCTTAACGAAAATGATACGGTTGAGGTCTTTTGTGTAATTGTCACAATGAATTCTAGTATGCACTACAAAATACATAGTGAATATTACTAAGTTCTTTTCTAAAAAATTTGGAAGGTGAGAGCAGCACGCTAAATGTTACTACAACTGTATTGGTGATGTTACAATTTTACTTCTCTCAACTCCTTGAAGATCGAAGATGTTTTAAAATATAAATAACCCTACTCATTAGTCATTTCATAATTTTTTTTTAAAGATGCCTACATAAATTCTATTTTACCATTAATAGTATTCAATCTATTATTATTGTCACTAATGATCATTAATTATTTTTTATGAATCATTTACCTTTTCATTCAGCAAAATAGAGCCCGCATGATAATCAGCCAAATTTTCCAAAACCATTACAACTTCTTTTTTTTTTAATCCCAACATTTGATCCCTAGTTTTGAAACCATGAGCAACCAGATCCTCCATAACGATTGTTGAAGAATCTGCCGAAACATAGTAAGTTTTTGGGCCCAGTTTCTTATCAACAAGCTCTTCAATTTTTGGTAAAATAAACTGCAATATTTCCCCCTCTCTACCAAAAAGACCCAATTTACAAAATGTATCTAAAGTATCTTGACTCGCGTTCCTTGGTTCTTCTTTAAGAATAAGATGAAGGAATTTTTCAACACTTCTGTCATTGTATTTTTCCCCGATGTTATATTTGATTGTAAATCTTGTCAAACAACTCAAGAAACCAACTTCATCTTCTGCAATTGGTTTTTCTTCGATCAGTTCTATATTTTCGATCGTCTCACTCTCCAGTTTGCCTCGCAGTATCTCTCGGAAGAACTCGCCCTTCGTAACGAAATTATCCAAAGCCATTACTATTTTTTGACTCAATTTTTTTCAACTGGAATGAGAACCAATAAGTCGTCTGAATTCTTTGCCAAAAACACTTGTTGCGTCTCTGCAATTCACTGACCACTGGACATAAATATTTCAAATCAAAAGTAATCTGAGAATGTCTTCACGCAAAATGACCTAATTTCTATCGAATATGATATTGGCTCCGTTCGATCGGTGAATCCTACATAGGATTATCGTTTGGTCATCTCACTCGTTTATGTTCATCGTGTATGTTCCATGTAGTCTTATCCTCGTTCATTCGCCTGTCCCCACCACGTCTTCATCGAGATTTAATATAGATTAGTAATTCTCAAATTCATCCGATCAATGCGATAAGTATTCTTTGATTATAGCTGAGTTATCATGAGGGGAATTACTCTTCGCCTGTCTTATCGCGAAGATTTACCGATTACTTAAAATACTCAAGAACTTACATCGAATTTTATCTCGATATGTCATACGGAAAAAAAGGTAAAAAGTACTGTCAAAAACAAAATGTTATCGAGATACTCAGTGCTATTTAGAATAAAGTGATTTTCACTAATCAGAATAGTAAAATCATCTATTCAGATCCGTTTACTTCCTAAAATCATTAGCTGTTTGTATCAATTATATTAGGCGAAAATCGCTATTTTTGCTTACGAGGGGGCTCGGTAATTTCTGTAGCGAAGTGGTAAAAGGGCTTCAGTGTACAAAACCCAATTGAACAAGAAAACTTAAAAACGATTTTGGGAGTGCTTTCCATGAATTTAAATTCCTTGGAAAGTCAAGGACGATCGCTACAGATTTGCACCAATCATTTTTTCTGTACATTCTTCACACGTCTCTGTTTTGAAAACAATATTTCTGCATACACCTATTCGTTAATTTTGAGGTTTTCATAAAAAAAAACGAAGAATTCTCGGTGGCGAGGAATTTGGTCAAACAAGGTGTAAAAAAATAAATATCAAGGCTCAAATATAAAGCCAGTGGCTGAAGTTATGATTTACAATCCTGGGCCCACTGTGGATATGACACGGGGTAAAAAAAGCTCTAAAAAAATAGCTCCCATGGGCTCTCTGCGGTAGCCGCCGAAACGATGCTCGGTTTACCGCATGCGCACGGTTACATCTTGAGATGCAAGTGAGAGTGAGAAAGATGGAGGTGAGGGTGCTGTAAAATTTTATGTTTCTGAAAAGCCCAGGCTGCCGCGAGTGCTTTTGTCTGTGACCTCTATAAAGTTATATGACTGTGACCATGGTCACTTCCTTGTTCCCTTCTTTTGGGTCATTCCTCAATTTTTGAACTCTCACGTATTTTTTTACTCTTGAGTGATACTTTTGAAAACTCGAAATTATACAGTAGCTCAAATATAATTTGACGGGAGATACCATTAGTCGGAATTTCGTAATCAAATAATTTGACAGGTAAAAAAAAAATTAAGACACATAAACACTAATTTTCAATCTCGTTTATTACGTAAACCGCATATTTGTTCATTTTTTCTCAGTAACCAATTACTGTTCATTTCCCAGTTGTTTCCTTTCCTCATAACCTTTAGTTTTTTCTAACATTCAAACGTCAAAGAGTCATCACAGAAATCACATGGATACGGCACGCGTAAACATCGTGCGGGCCTGATGCCCGAAAAGGCTGGAAGGGGTAGAGTTTCACAAAATTTTGAGTAACAATTGAAAGAGAATCGTACGCATTTCAGAGCAGAGGCCAAACCCCTGTTGACTTTTGCGCCCTTGGTTGCCATCGTTGTTTCTTTCATTGGGCCTTGTTGGGTATGGTTTCTGAATCCTGCTGTGATGAAAAATTTACGGGGCCCACTCTCTAAAACCGATATGAACACGTTCTACGCGCATTTAGAATAAAATCCAGCGTTTGGTAAGCCACGCGCGCACTCTGGAGGCGAATTTCTAGGAATTCCTATCTAATATTTTTCCGAAAATGAAATAATTCCATTTTTCATGTAAATTTCTGTGAATCTCATTTATACAAATGATGGAACTCGTTTTTTTTCTATATTTTTTTCACCCCACATTATCCAATAAATTCGCACAAACACCCGCCAAAATTCAAACACAGCTGTATCTTTATTATCGAGTATGTCGATACAAACAAGGAAAATTATATTTTTTCATACTCAGATTTATGTAAGCAGCCAGTTTGATACACCGCGGGCACGCTGTGCCATTGAGTTTCGTATATTGTGCGAAATGCTAGAGAAAGAAGAAAATAATAACACATATACACATATTGAAGGGTGCGGATGGTGTGGGATGTTTTAGACGTGTATACTTGGGGCTAGCCCCTATTTGAACTGATCTCGTGTGGTGTGTGACCCCCCCGGTGGGTTTAATAACAAATCCGTCACACGAAGTCACCCGCTGATGCTTTCATTTTGGCACTCGCCTCGTGAAATAAATACATTGAAATTTATCATAATCATTACTTGTGTGTTTTTACTTTTCATTCATTACGGGAAAGGAGTTTGCGAAATTCGAAGATAACAAATTAATCCAAATTGAGGAGATCATGTGGATTTGGAAAAAATCATTTTTTCATGTCCCGTGAGTCGTTGCATTCTCTTACCATGGATGAGGGAATATATAAAATGAATTGTGATATTTTTATTGCACTAATCGGTGTAATTGCCGAGATGATAAATAAACAAAATATATACTGCTAGAAAATTATTATTTAAGATTCAATGAAAAAATATTAAAATATTTAACAAACTTCAGTTGACTTGAAATTTCACGAAATTTTGATCTTGAAAATGCACTTCATATCAAAATATTCAAATAACATCTGAAATTTTGGTGGAAATTATTGATGGAATTCCTATGAAAATATGATTTTTCGTATACATTTGGAGTATCCATCAATAAATCATATTGTAGTAGACAATTCATGGAAATTCAAGGCCCTATTACGTCGAATTTCTTTAATTATTATTTAATTCCGGACCTTTAATTCCGGACATATTCACTGAAAAACATGAAAATTACTCAATGACGTAAAGATAAAATTAATAAATAGAAAAGGGTAAATGCCAAGGATGTTTATTTGAGTGATTTTAAAAATTCAATTATCTGCGGTAACGACAATATAAATTGTGTAATTAGTGGTAAATACTGCGTGTTACCGTAATTTAGCTTGTGGGCTTCATAACTCAAGTAACCTTGTACTTTGGTGAGAGGATGATTTCGTGACCCAGTCACGATATTATTCAAGGTCGTTTCATTTTGTGTATAAATAGTTGCGGTGTTATGGGGCATAGTAATTTGACCGTAGTGTCGGCAAACTAAATGACCAAACTCCACAATTATCGTTGGGCTTGTACAATGCCGCTCAAGGTTAATTTTACGATAGGGGTTTTTGCCAATAAATTTTCGAAACTCAATGGTTATTTCAAGGAAAATTGTCTATTGGCAAGTTTTACTTGTGTTTGGAGTGAACGAGTATTTCTACGAGGGTTCTTAGGATGCAGGACGAGGGAAAGCTTCGACTTTCCAATTTATTGTCAAACGGTCGTATTTCTTTCTACCCAGACACGGTTAACTGTCTCTCTCTTCTTCACGAAGACCAGAGTCACTGGGTCAATTTCAAGATAATTCATGAGTGGATTTGTGGTTTTCATCGGTAAGAAAAAGATAAAAATGTTTTAGCCATGTAATATACACCGGATGTGGGATTTATCCTTTCTGCAGGTCTTTTTCGTTTGATATATGTCATCATTTTTTATCTGAAAAATGCATCTTCAAGGAAAGGGACAAAAAAATCTTTCTCGTAATTTTTGAGGATTTTTCGTTTTTTGGAAACTGAGGAGGATGATGAATTCTTTGAACCGTATTTTCTATCTAGAAAATGCATATAGTGTATCGTTCTGGTACAGTTCCCCTAGCTGTAAGACATAATTGCCGCAATTTTTAAAATCCATCAAGTTTGTTATCCTCGGAAAAAAAATTGGTCTCAGCACAGCAGAATTATTTATTGCCCATTCTGAAAATTTTTCAAGAGTGAAATAATTTTTTCTGCAATTTTTTTCTCAACGGGCCTCAAAAATATGACATTTCTTTACATAAACAGCTAGATTTTTCCGCACCGTACTCCAGGAAATACTCAATTTTTGTGAACGGAAAAAAAAGGGTTGGAAAAAACCGTAGGACCTTTTGCAAAATACAAAACTTTAACGGGCATTTTTATGGTTTTATTCCTCGGCATTTGGTGTTTCCATGCGGGCGAGTAATAGACCACCGTAAACTTTTTTGCATAACGGGCAAAGAACCCAGAGTCCTTTTTGAGTCCCCGTTTTTTTTTGGGTGAACTTTTTGCCCAATTTTTTTCCCCTAAGCAACTGCCCGAGTGGACGCTTTTTGGTATTGTAAATTTCCGAGTTAAATTTTTTTAACGGTAAAAGAGTGAGGCTCGCTGTTAACCGCTGCAAAAACTGTTGCCTGAATATTTTTTTCTCTGTAACGGAAAAAAATCGGGTTCGTTTCCACAAACATCCCCATTGCAGGAGGTGCCCTCTTTTTTCCTCCGTCATATTTTTAATTTCGGGAAAAAAAACGGGAAAATTTTTACAAGAAACCCTTTTTTTTTCTAGTAACACATTGAGGAAAAATATTTCCTGATTTTTTTTCCTGCAACCAAACTGTTTTTTTCCGCAACCCTTTTCTCTCTTCATCCTTACCTCGGTAAAAACACGCGGGGGAATGCTTGAAAATATTTCAAGAAAATATTCTCTGTTGTCTATTAGACAAACTAGAAGTATACAAAACTTTACTACTGAATGTTTGGTATATATTCGCTACGATCTAATTCAAAATGTCTCATCTGCCTGAGGCGAAGAGAAATTGAAAATGGATACCCCCAGCATGAGAACGTAGGTCCGCCTCACTTCTCTTTCCATTTGTTCTGGAAAGGCTCTAATTAAAATAATAAACGCATTTGCACGGAATTCAGTCTTTCACTCGCTTCATCTACCCATTCTCTCTCTTTCTCTCTCTACCCCACCTCTCATCCTCGCTCCTCATCTCTCCCGCAAGTTTGTCTCACTCTCATCGAGGGCGAAAATTCAGCGCCACCCGTGGACCACAACATTTCAGCCCCCAGTTTTGCTGTTGTATAAATGTTTCCATATTATATCGCACAGCGTTGTTTCTCCCTCTGAAGGGGGAGTGAGTGCGAGAAAGAAAGAGAGGGAATGAGGGAGACAAAACGCTGGGCTATATATAGATATAAAGAATAGGAGGGGAGAGTATTGCTCGAGGGGTTGGCTTTGGCGTCTCGTTACAGCGGTTAGCTTCAGGGGGCGTCAGCGACCATAGCCCCCCAAAACGAGAACCCAAGAGGAGGAGGAGCAGATGGGGAACACGGGGAGAGAAAAAGGACTCGTGTTTTTCGCCGATTGAATCAATTAAAGTTGGGGGAAAAAAAAATGTAACATTTTTATCCAGAACGTGAAAGAAAAAAATTTAACGATAAAATATTCTCGATGAGATTCAACTGAGTTTCAACTGACATTTTTATTCAGTCCGGGATTTTTTATTATTTATTTTTTATTTTATTTTAATTTGATCGGAGACGATTTTCATGCGCGAAGTGATAGACGTGAAGTATCGATGTGCATATCATGTGTCTTTTGAGAAGATGTCTGATAACGAGAGAGAAATATCGTAAAAGAGTGACGGGAATTTTATGGGATTTTTTATTCTTGTGAGAAAAGAATTATGGAATTGTGAAGGTTTCTTTGGTTGTAATGGGAGAAGAAATGGAGTGAGATTCTTTAGGGGTTCTTATTGGAAAACCAGAAAAATTTTCGAGGAGAATATCCAAATGATTTCTCAATGTTCAGCGGAAATTCATTAATTTCAGGTAAATATCAAAGGGAAGTTTTTTTTTATTTTTCGGAGCATTGTGGTTTTTTGCTAATATCTTGGATTCTAATCATTTTAACCTGTTGGAGATGACTGCAAATGAAAGCTGAGATCATTTCCTATCGATTTCACATATGGGAAAACAATTTCCGAGAGAAAATGAAAGAGATATCCTCAATTATACGAAAATTCGTTTGTCGCCCAATTTCTTCCAGAAATCAATTTTCCAAATGTGAAATCGATGAGTCGTGATCTAAGCTATCATTTCCGACTCCCCGCGATTCCCGCCGACAATTAGAACTGGAAATATTCGCAAAAAAACGAAATTTTTGCAAAATAGGAAGGATTGCTTTTTAAATTTCCCGCAAAATATTAATTTCCAGAGAATTCTTCAAAAAATTATTCACATCGGAAATGATCCGCTAAAGATCCATTTACCCCCTCTTCTCCCCAAGGAAATTGATAATTTGATACCGAAAAAATTCGCACAAATTTCCGGAAACGAAACCGAGAACAGTTATTCTAAAAGTGTACCCAGTCAATGATGTATAATCTCTTAATTGCCAATGCGAAAGTCCCGGAGATATTGGGGTTGCTGAGAGGCTCAGCCAGGTGAAGGTATTAAATGGTAACACTAGTAGTTTAAGCTCAGCCATCCGGCTTGTTTGTTAAATAATATCATAGCTACCCGACAACCTAAACTCTTTAAAAAAAAATGAGAAAACATTCTCCCCATTACAAAAATGCCGAGCATTTTTATTTACACAAAACATTTTAATAAATATTTTCTTATTATCGTGTAAATAATGGAAAAATATTTCCAACTATTTTCAATTTATTGGGGCTGGAATATTGCCAAAATTTAGAGTCAAGTTTTGCCATCAAAACGGCAACCAGACAAATGTAGAAATTCATTCAGCAGCTGACTCAGCATAGAAATTCCGTGAACTTTAAACCTGCAAAATTTCCTAATTGACAGTCAACCATGGTACTGCCATGAAATCTCATTCTCGCCCGACTCGTCAAATCATTGTTACATCTTCTGCTTTCGTAAGCTAAAAATTCGAGTAATCAAATTTCTTGTCATAATTCCTTGGATATTCAGCTAAATATAATTATAAAATACGTAAATTACCGTTTTTTCAAGCATTGATTGAAAAAAACGTTTTTTACACTGTTGAAAAATAATCATTGCAAATTTAACGGAAAAATATTCAAATATTGAACAAACTTCAATTAAATTGGAATTTCACGGAATTTATTTATTGAAAATTCATTCGATATGGAAATATTCAAATTAAATTCAAAAGTCCATCGCAAATTTCCATTAAATTATAATTTTGAATAAATGAAATTTCAAGCAATTCGTGAAAATTCAAAGCGCTGCTGCATTGAATTTTTGATTAATAGAAAATTCAGGTTTACATATCGTCACCGTAGAATCAAAAGGGCGTAAGTGCCATTTTTCCTTGCTGAATAATAAAAGGGCGTAAGTTCGTATTCTTGTGAAAAAATGAGTGTAGATTCAATTTCTGTCGATCTTCAAAAAAAGGCACTTACGCCCTTTTGATTCTAGGGCGACGATATTATTCAATTTTTTATTCGTATTTGAAAATTCGAATTGCTTAAAATTTCAATGTTTATTCAATCTTGAAAATCATATCGTTCTTGATTCTTCCATGAGAAATTAAATTTCAATGATAATTCTGTCTTAACTAGAATTAAAATGACTTTTCAAATTCAATGTCACTATTGATGTTGAATTTTCAATTTTTTTTTCAACAGTCCACGAATTGTAAAATTATTTTTTTTTGAATTCTCTTAAAACAAATCCTGAATTAATATTTAAAGTCCTGAATTAATAAAATTAAAATTCTTTAAATTTACGTAAGAGAAATCCTAAATTTTTCTGTGTATAAATAATTAAAGTTGAATGAGATAATAACTGTGTGTTACAATAAAATTCAAAGTGTATTATCGAGTGACATTTTTACGTCAAGATGACCCACAGGTGCCAACAAATGTGGTGTAATCAAGTTAAGATATGTTTTTTTTTATTATCTCTTTATATATTAAAATACTGTGACGTGTGGTGAAGCAAAACTCGGTTACATGATAAATTTAATACATGAAGCCGATGTTGCACAGTGAAACCTTTTTCATATCACTGCATATTCATGAAGTACATGAAGCCTTTTACATTCAAAGCTAAAAAATTCGCGACATTTGGAGCAATGAAAATAGGAGAAATTAATAAAAATTAAAATTTATCCAAAACGTTTTATTTTCACCAAAGAATTATGAAAGATTTTTCTACAATTTTCTGATTATTTTCTTCACCCCTTCCGTATTATTAACGATATTTTAATGAAGTGGCGATTTCAAATCTCGCCGTTTCTCAAAAAGTTCCAATTGTTTGATGATTTTTGTTAATATTTTTACAAAACAAAAATGTGAATGGCTGAAACAGGTAATTCGAAAGTCGATGTTACTCTTATTTTATCAAGAAATTCATAAATATCGTTAAACGATGAGTTCGAGTATTTGTAACTTGATTAAACCTTCCCTTATCCTTCAGCCTTTTTCTAGAATTTTTGAGAACTCCCGCTTCCCTCTGCATTATCTACTGAGTTTCCTACGCTACCTCACGAAGCTAATTTTCTCGTGCTCATGAATGAACAGGAATTACTTTCCTCCGTTATCAAAAGTGCATAAATATTTTTGTTCATCTTCATTTCCATCCTTATCAACAGCTGATGAAACATAAAAATCGAATCATCGTAACAAGGCGAGAATAAAAAATTTATTAACACGACAAGTACAGGAACATTCCCACAACAATCGATACTTGAAGAAATTTCAAACAAACTCCTTCATTTTCCACAATATTTACTCAATGTAATAATAATATTTTTTTTTATGTAACTCTTGAGATACATTGCGTAATGCGTAATCTCGAATCGCGCCGGTTGAAGATTGTCACGCTCGACAGCCAGTCTTTAATTAAACTCCGTTGAAATTCACGCGAAAATAATAAACGTTGAGGAAAAAAATAAAATAAATTCAGTATCTTTCATTGAGTTTTATAATTCTAAACAATCAATAATAGAACAGATGAGTCAGCTAGTCAGTCGCGCCATTTCCATTGCCGGACGATCGTCGTTCAGTTGTTTCAAACGGTCAATTCACATCACTTCAAGAAACATGGTTATCGCTGTGAGTTTGATGTTTTTATTTGAATTTTTTTCGCATTTAAAAAATAGATTAAAGTGATTATTCATCATTGAATTATTAATAGGTGGGGGATAAAATTCCTGCTGTAGACCTCTACGAGGATGCACCAACCAACAAGGTCAATTTGGCTGAGGCTGCAGCTGGAAAAAAAATTATTATCTTTGGAGTTCCTGGCGCATTCACTCCGGGATGTTCAAAGGTGAGAAAAATAGAATTTGAATTTTTTTCTTTACATAATTCTTCATTTCTTCGAGTCGAAAACCTCGGAATACCAAATTAATCGAAAGTCAAGGTCGAAAGTTAATGAAGCTCGTTTCATGTGATTATACTCGAATGTTTTTGATGGAAAGGGCCAAAACGGAATGAGTCGACTTTCCTCAATTTTTTTTTTTTTTT
>JABSMS010016916.1:0-11987 GCA_018902275.1 Aleiodes sp. PSUC_FEM 10030003
TTTGTACATTATATTATAATTTATGAATAAAATTACAAATAAAATGATAAAAAAAAAAAACGTAATCAAATGGAGTATAAATCATTGACACATTTTTAACGACCGAATTGTAACCATGGTGACTTCATAACAGTTTTCTATACTCAATTCAGGTAGAATTACTTGTACACGATGAATTTATTTTTATTATTTGCTTTTCCAATTTTTTATTAATCATCAGTTTTTTGGATAGTCATAATGAATAGATTTGAACACGGACGAACTGCAATGGCGTTTAAAAAAGATAAATTTGTTGGAGCTCTGGAAATAATTCCACCTTTGCCTCATCGATTCTCGATGAATGAGTGGTTCTTCAATGTTAATGCAAGGTAATAAAAATGCAAGCTTTTTTTGGTTCCAAAATCACATTTCTTTTCCGAGGATTTGAAGAATCATTTAGACGGGTGAATGAAAAATTGTGGTTATTTAGGAAACAAGAATATACAACTCATTGTCAACTAGTAGAAAGTGCAATTGATGAAGCTAAACGTATTTGTGATGCAACATTGGAAACAACAAAGGTCAATAAGGCTTCAACTGATCATGAATTGGAGGAGAATATAGAAAATATAGAATTTTACAGGAAAGAATTATTACGTACACGTAAAGAAATTGTTCTAGAAATTGATGCTTTAAAAACATACAAAGATCGGCTCACAGATGCTCTTTCATCAATCAGACGAAATGCTGCAGTAATTTGTGAAAAATGTCTGATTGCAAGGTAGATTTTTACGTTCAATTTTCTTGGATACACTCCTCTAATTGATTCTAATATTTTCAGAGAACATCGATTGGGTATAGATCTAACACTCGACAATGTTGAGAAAGAATTGCGTAAAGAGTATCAATTAATTCAGAGCGTAGAAAAAACCGTGACTCGATCATTGGAACAAACATCAGAACAGATTCGGGGCTTGAAATCTACATTGTACAATATAGACAGGGATCTTGAGAACAAAGATCAAAATTTTCAGATAGACAGGCACAATTTGAATCTGAAGGAGACGAGTATGAATCTTTCAATTTATCATGGAACATCTGCATTAGATGCATCGTAAGGGAAAGTTGCAATATATTTCAGTATAGTGTCTTAATTATTGTTAAAAGGAGAGTACTTTTTCTGTACGTAGGCCTACAACTCCTCAAGAATGGGAAATGTCAACGAATGAGATTATCATGGATGGGAAGAAACAATTAAACAATGGTAAAGTTCTCCGGAATTACATTGATACAATTTTGAGGCAAGTTGTTGATGATTTGAATGATCAGATAAATTCTACAAATGAGACATTCAGAATGAGGATTCAGGAAACGAAAGAGGCTAAAGAAAAACTCGAATTACAACACTCTGAGGTTGTATATCAGTCCTATATAATATCTGGTTGTTAAATGTTTTCTTTATTAAATAAATTAAATAATAATGTTCAGATAATAAAGAAAACAAACGATATGATGCAAAACATTGCTCGTTTGGAAAAAATGATTGCGGAGAAAGAAGGTTTTCTTGCGTTGGCACATACACGATTAGGTAATCGATGCCAACGGCCATCCTTGGAAATGACATGCGATTCTGTTGAGAGACAACTAATCTCTGAGGTATCAGATATCCGCGATTCTGTAAGACAACTCCAGCAAACATTGTTTGAGGTATACATTACCGTGGAATAATTAATTCGACACTACTAATGCACTTATATACTCGACATTCAATATTATTGAATTTTCAGGCTCAGGCAATTCTACGTTATGTCTTGAAGACTCAAATTCAGATAGAGGAAGACATAAATATAAAAACAAATACGCTGAAAATCGATGAAGTAGAGTGTATGACACTGAGACAGAGTTTAAATTTCCAAGCATATTGAATTGAAAAATTTATAAATTTATTTGTAAATTAATGGAAGCTTTCGCACTTTTCATGTATTTAATAAAGGAAAATTAACTGCATATGAATGTGTACTTTACCCTATTTTCCCTTGGTCAGAAATTTTGATTTCGTGAAAGAGATGCGTAGAAGATCACTGTTCTACGATTATTTGGAGTTCATATTGAGAGTCATCCATAAAGGACACCTTGTCGCCATCTCTGATTCAGTATAGCAACTCAAATATTTGCCTCCGACAAATATTTAGTTCTCAGCGCCCCCAGAGAGCCAGTCGTCTTCTTTGACAAAAGTATCCTAACAACTTTTAACAGATTCGTGAGTGTTGCCACGTAATTTGACGACAATCCTCTGGAGTCATTTATTTCAATGAAGTATTATTGAAAAAGTATTGAATAGTGCCTTGTTAGGTTTTTTTGAGAATATTTTAAAGGATGGGATCATCGCAGAGTCTCGAAATACCTGGTGGTGGTACTGAGGGTTACCACGTTCTAAGGGTACATCATTATAATTCCTTCACCAGTATAAATAATAATATTAATACATCTGACGTGTAGTAATTTGAATTAATTTACAATGGATTTCATGATAATAGGTACAGGAGGGTTCGCCAGGTCAGAAAGCTGGTCTTGAAGCATTCTTCGATTTTATAGTCTCTATTGGAAACACCAGATTAGTAAATATCCTTCCCATATTATTATCATTATTATTATTGTCGTCATAAGTCATATATATGTAAAGATGCATTTAGTATTGTGCTGTCAAAATAGTTGATGAAATGAATCGGTCGTTTTAATTATTCAGGATCAAGACAATGACACGCTGAAAGAAATTCTGAAGTCTAATGTCGATAAAGAATTACTTGTTACTGTTTATAACAGTAAAACCCAATCAGTAAGACAAACAACAATCGTGCCAAGTATGACCTGGGGTGGTCATGGCTTACTTGGTGTAAGTATACGTTTCTGCTCATTCGAAGGAGCAAATGAGAATGTTTGGCATGTTTTGGAGGTTCATCCATCATCACCTGCTGAATTAGCTGGTTTGAAGCCATTCACGGATTATA
Source organism: Aleiodes sp. PSUC_FEM 10030003 (assembly GCA_018902275.1). Classification (NCBI taxonomy): domain Eukaryota; kingdom Metazoa; phylum Arthropoda; class Insecta; order Hymenoptera; family Braconidae; genus Aleiodes; species Aleiodes sp. PSUC_FEM 10030003. The sequence continues at coordinate 2,988 of JABSMS010016916.1, forward strand.
TTATTGGAGCTGACTCTGCACTCCATGAGAGTGAAGATTTGTTCACATTAATTGAAGCACACGAGTCTCGACCTCTGAAGCTCTATGTTTACAATACAGTTGACGATACCTGCAGAGAAGTAACTATAACCCCGAATACAACGTGGGGTGGTGAAGGCAGTCTTGGTTGTGGTATTGGATATGGATATCTCCACAGAATACCTATCAGAAATATAGATGAGCATAAACCAGTCCATCAACATTCATATCAGGTACAATTTCGATGAATTAGTTTAATTCAAGTTGAAGTTTTTCAACTTTTAAAGATTATAGCGTTCGTGAAATTTGCCTATAATTATTGAATCTTGAATTACAGACTAGCAGTGCAAAGATTCCTGTGGCAGCCCAATCGCCACCGGCTCAATATACAGTACCAACGATACCATCGATTCCTACCAGTCAGCTTAATCCAGCTGTGACAGCAATTCCCCCAGGATTTACACTCCAAATGAGTTATATATCTTCTACAGTATCTGAAACTAAACCAACAGTTGTCACTGCAACGACTCCAACGCCTGCATCTATCCCAGTATCATCAGTTCCTGTACCTACTGGTACTGTCGGTTTTGCAGCTGTTGGAGCTATACCAACAACTACAACTTTTGCATCTCCTGAGCACTACTTCTCACAACCTACCAACACCAGTTATCTTCAAAGTAACAAAAATTTCATTTTTTTTAGAATCAAATAACCCGTAGTAAAAAAATTATACATGTATATATATTTTTTTCCAGATATTGGTCAAACAACTGATCACCTCGGTACTCCAATTATACCAGGTATGCCATCAGCACCACCAGTATTGCCTGCTCCAGCAACAACTGCACAGTGCAATCCAATCATTCCAACGCTTCCTTCACCTCAAATCGTGACGACCCCATTGAGTCTCCCAGGAATGCCACCAATAACAGTCAGCGCAACTCTACCGCAGTCATCACCATTTTATTCATCTCTCATGGAGCAGAATCAAATGGTTTCAAATAGTAATGTTAATTTGTCATCATCAACATCGGTACAATAATATTTTCTATGAATTTGAATGGCAATAAGATATCTTGTTCTGCTATTATTTAAAAATTTAATATATATTATATTCTCTTGTCTATTCCCATATGGTTTCCCTTTTCTCGGCGTCTTACATCCAATAGTAATTGTCAATAGCGTGTAAATATAAGGTATTTTTTGTTTTGCTTTCTTTTCGTCATTCTTCAACTTTTCTTTTTATGCATTTGCATACAACTATCGAGGGATGAAGTTTGTAAACAAACGAAATGAAATATATATGTGGCAGGAAAAATTTATTACAGAACAATCATTGTTGATAATATTGAGGTTTTTTTTATTTATAATTTGTATATCTAGATATTTAGAAAGTTAACTAATGATTTAAACGAATTGAATGTATCTTAGATAATAATTTCATCTTCACCCAGTTCATCATCATTGGGTAGTATGATTTTGGCTGGATCAATATAATTACGATCAATTGGTGGTAATCCATTATCTTCTCTGTATCGGAGTTGCAAGTAAGCTTCTCGTTGAGCCCATTCACGGAGTTTTGGATCAGGCTGATAAGCCAATATAAAAGCACTAAGGCATAAACCTATCGAGATACTCATGAAGAATGTAACATGAGTGGTGACTCTATCAAGGAATTCATCGTCATCGTGGAAGCCCCAACTTATCCATGTATATGGTTTTTCCGTTGGAGTCTCATCGCATGTTGCAGGTGTATCACTATGAGTTGCCTGTGGTGGCTTTGACGACGTATTTATACTTCTTGGCGATAGTTTAAAGTTCTTCAGTGGTGTCCTCACCAATCCTGTTCGAAGGGCGCGTACCGCTCCAAAACGTATTAAATTCGCCATTGACACTCTTATTACCAAAAAATATCAATAGATATTGGTTTTCCACTATATCCTCCGCAAGTGGTGATTTTTTTTGTCTCAATAGCACCGAAGTTACGAAACAAATTTGAATAACTTCAGTACATAAATTTATAGGTTATGGCAGAAGAGAGAGAGAGTACGCACGACAGTGATTGGAGAGACATCTGCATCGGCACTCTTCTACGTTTTCAAGTTATTGTGCTATATACTTTTTATACAAACAAACAACAAGAAGAAAAATAGGATTCTTCCAGTCTTTTAAACTGAAATCTCTGAATATGTTGCTATGCAACGCCTATGTTTTTAAAGTCTAAAATATGATGACAAGTTGGCTATTACGAACGTGTCACATGATTTTCCAGAGTATGATATTTAATTCGAATGAGGCATTGAAAGATGGATCCAAGGAGCAATAGAAATGATGAAATTAAAATCTTGGAGGCAATCCTGCGTAAAGGGAGGAGTAGAAATGAAATTATCGGTGCGTATTTTAGGAAAGAAATTAAAAAAAAGGTAGAAAGGAAAATTCCCTGAAATGAATCATTATTGTATATGCAGAAGGGAAACGTAGGAGATTATTGAGAGAGTATCTAGGTATTGAAGCTCTGAAGAAACTTATATCTGATGCTACGAACCATTCTGTAATCAATGAACGACATTCATCCGAATATATTGATGAGTATAACAAGTTACAATTCACACCAATCTTGGAAAATGACGATATTCTTGCAGAGGTGAGAATTAATACTATATGAAAAGAAAATTATTCTCATCGCTTCCGAATGATGAGATAACTTGAAATTCATAATTCTAGCAGCAATCAAAATTCCCTCTTTACGGCTCCATAAATAAGACAGTCTACACAGAACAAATTATGAAGGATTGTGTTAAGAAACATTCTGCAATGCCAAATTTCTACGAACCATTTAGGAAAAATTGCAATTTCACGACACCGGTTGAGGATCGTTTCAGAGAATGAACATAATTATTTGGTTTTTCTTACGCTGCAAGTTTCACTAATGAAAATTTATTCCATAATAATTCTCATGTACAATTCAACTGCTTAATATTATCGTATTAAAGGGAGGTAAAGTAAAAATATAATCCAATTGGAATTGAATTAAATTTTTTTGTCCTTGTCGATGATAGTTTAAGAAAAAACGGACATACTGTGAGAAAAAAACAAGTTAAGAATTTTCGTAATTCTCCTGTTAAAAAGCCCGGAGAATAGAAAGAGCGTTTTAACGGAAAAATAATTGGATACTTGATCATTCAGCGAAAATTAGAGTTTTTCTATTTTAGCCTGTACATAATTACTTGAACAGATCGATTCAGCAGTTTCAATCGTAGCAATATCTTTAATCAAGCTTCTCATGTAAATAATAATAATTAGTTTCAGTATTATAATGAAAAAACGATAATTAACTACCGTTCAATTGAAAAGAAAAGTATTTAAAATTAAATTATGCTCTGAGTGAAACGAATTGATGGAATACGTCCAAAATATGAGGATCAAGATCTGGTGTAAATAAAAGAGTCTCAAGCGTAGATGAGTACTTCATTACTTGTTCATGATGAGATAAGAAAACTTGTTGAAGTCGTCCAATTGTCCATCGATACCAGTGCGTATTGTAATCAATTCCATCGGTATCACACCTTACCAAGTGCTCCGATAAGATCATGATAAAACGCTGGAAGATAATGAGAAACAGATTCTTTTGATCTGCCTGTGCCGCTTCCAATTTCTCCTCCATTCTTTCCAATACTTCTTCCGAGGGTCTTTCACCACTTTTATCCTTATTCCCGTCGTCTTCATCGGACGATGATCCTGATTTACTATCATCTCTCCTCATTTTTTCTCTAGCCTCAGTTAGTTCTTTAGTCAATTTAATAACATGCTGATTTTTCTTTCGAATAGTCAAATGTAAAATTTCCCAAATAAATAATTTGGTAAATTCAGAGGAGAGCTCCTTAGAAAAAATCCAATTAGCTATAGCACTGCACTCAATTATGCCAGTTTTCAGGAATTTATCAGTCAAAACAACCATCATTTGATGATGATTCTTCCAAAGTGCAAACATATTCATTAAAATACATTTCTGTGCTTCTTCAGTTTCTGCAAGTACCTTGAACACATAATGAAATTTTCCGATGGCCGCAAAACTGTGACTAAAGCTTTTAGATCCCAAATTCAATAGTGTTTGAACAAAAACATCAATCTTGAGTGGATTAAAGTTACTTGATTCTTCATTTTCACCAGGCCCAGGCAACGTATTAAGAACATTCAAAACTTCTTCAGGCGTACATTTACGTCTAATGGAAACGACGAGTTCATGAGCAGCTGATGTACCAGGCAATGAACTAGCACCTTCAGATGTATATTTATAAATAGGTTCAGGAACTGCAGGAATAAGCTCACTGTAAGATTCGGGCATCATATCTCGAATACGCTGATGATAGGAAAGTCGTAGCGCTTTTAATAAAACTTCCCGAATGAATTTTGGCCTTGGGTGCTCAATGTCACGTTGTAAGCACGAATCCCAATCTTCCCATGACCATCTGAATTGGAAATTACTCAAATGATAAGCAAACCACCAGGCAAAACGATCAAAACAAGCTGCTGCCATACTGTCAATACGGCGAAAGAGAATTTCAGTTGCTTGTGCTAAAACCTGTGGCATAGTTGACGGCTGAAGTTTACATAATTCGATCAGTATTGAACCATAACAAATTTCCAAATATTTTGGTGTTGGTAATTTGAATAATTCACCAAATATAACTTCAACTATGCAATAATCAAGTGGTATTTTAGTTTTGTATGGAAAATTCAAAAGATTTGCAGCACAATCTTTTCGTTCAATAAAAAAATTATCAATTATCTGTCTCAAATGTTCTTCAATGAGGAATCTTTCAATAGCATGGCTACCTGGCAATAGAGGTCCCTCAGCAGGACAATCAGTGTAATCAAACATTCTAAATACAACTGTTGGTAATGGATACAAATAAGAATCATGATGCGGTGGTGGAATTATCGCTGGTAAATTATGTTGAAGTGCTTCACATAGAATCGAATCAAATGCAAGATAAGGCCGTGGAATGTGTTTCTCCGCCCAATTATCCTGTCTAAGTTTCCTTACTTGTGCCCACAGACAATCCAAATATTCCTCCTGTGGATGTGGTGTATCACTTGACCAAACGCGAAGTGCTGGCTGATGTTTTTTGCTTCTTTTGTTTAAAAAAACTTCAATTGTCACCATCAAATGATCTAATTCTTGTTCTTTTTTCTCGTAAAGTTCTCTACCAACCCAGGGGAGTGTTGATAATACTGCATAAACATACCAATCTCTTCGTACTTGCGGTACACTGTCTTCATTGGCTGTATCAAGCATATTATCGAATAGCTGCATCAATGAACCGCAGGATAAAACATGGCAATTTACCAAGTCAGCCAAGAATCTCAATGAATATCTTGCTGCATCCCATTTACAACTCTTCAGTGCTTCTTTAAAATTCTTCACCATATAATCCACAAATTCGCCGCCAAAATTAAAATTCTTCGCATTCAATAGTCCAACTAGTGTTGTATATATCGTACATTTTTCCGGCATTTTCATTGCACAATCTGTCAATATACGGAGAATTTTTGTACGAAATACCCCCAAATCGGCTTCAAGTACTGAAGCAAGACCCTCAAGATTACTCTCCAGAGATGATGTTGATTTTTCACCCACACGTAATATTAATGATTCTAAACGATCCTCAATCTCCTGATTTTCAGATACACGACGACGTTTCTTGTAGGCACGTTCTAGAACAAAAACAATTTTTTTTATGCTTCATATACAATATCATTATGACGTACTTCAAATAAATTGAACCAAGAGTAGGTCTCGTAAAGTGGACATTTCTAATTTTTATTGAAATTATGTGCGGGACAATTTTTGATGTAAAGTTTTTCCAATATCATTGAAAAGCACGAAGGAAAATATGTTTCAGAATAGATTTTTCAGATACTTCTCAAAATTCGACTGTTATAACAAAAAATTGAAGGCCTGCTTTTTTCTACTGTTAAAATTGTTCAGTTTTTAAAAAAATATTCGATTGTAAAAAAATCAGAAAAAATCATTCAAACCACCCAAATGGATAGGAAATGGGCTCAGCTTCGAGGTGGTTCTTGATTTTCTACATTATGAATGTTAAACCCTCAATATTTTCTCAAAAAACTCTAATTTTAAAAGATTGCGAAAAAATCGATTATAACACATGTTTTTGATGTGAAATATTCTGTAATGGAAAATTCCATCTTAAATCCTTTCATTAGTATGTCCACTTCACCCTACTTTGGCATATATTTACCGTATCCATCATCATCATCATGGGCTCGTCGACGACTCATTTTTGCTTCTCTCTTCGATGCTCCAAAATTTATGATCAATTGTACATTTATAATTTAATTTATTTGATTTTTACTGTTGTGCCGGCTTCTCCACCTCACATTTGTGGAGGTTTATATAAACAATTGAAAACTTGAAATCACCCAGATGATAGTTTATTAATGTCGGAAAGGACGCCGCTTGGTAGTACACAACAGTTTATATTACTCGATATAACTACAACAACAAAAATGTAGAAAATTATCAAAATATTTGGGTTAAATGATGTTTGAATCTTCAATTCGCCTTTTTAACATATGAAATTCACGTAAAATCTTTAACCTTACTTTCTGTTAGCACTGTAAATTCAACGACGTAGAGACAAGAATGTACGCAACAATGAGGTTATGGGACATTAGATAATGGAGTTTGCTGTGCTGGCTCTTAAATTGTATTGGAGTAGTACAACCTAACTTTACTCATTCATTCTTTATAAATAAAAAATAGAATCCAAGTATTTGATGACAAAATAATCAAAGTATTTATGTTTTTATTAATCATTGAATTAAAATGACATTCGAGGATGGGCTCCTGTCAAAATACATTAGAATCACTCTCGTTGTGAGTGCATATTGGTAAGAGAAATTTTACATGTATCATTCACGTTTTTTTATTTCAGAATGTTTCATTCCAATGATTTAGTAATTTATTATTGAATAATTGACTTGTTAATTTTCTTACAGGGTGATTTCAATAGTAACAGTTTTTGTTAATAAGGCTTTATTATCAAGTAAAATAATAAATTTAGATGCACCGTTATTTGTAACTTGGTTCCAATGTGTTGTTAGTATGACAATTTGTTTTTCACTCAATAAACTGGCAAAATTGTTTCCAAAAGCTATATCATTTCCGGAGGGAAACCCATATACTAGAGAGAACATAAAGAAGGTGAGTAAATATTGCATTATAAAGAGGTATTTCATTTCAATTTGCCTAAATTACTTAATTCACTTTTAATTTAAATGAAACTTACAGGTGCTTCCATTATCAATTTTGTTTACGTTGATGATTGCCAGCAATAATTTATGTTTGAAATATGTTGGTGTTGCATTTTACTATATTGGGAGATCATTAACTACAGTATTCAATGTTTTTTTCACATATCTTATTCTCGGTAAGATATTTCAAATATAATGTAGGGGAAGGTGGGGTAAAATGGACACTCGAATTGAACGGTTCGAGATAGAGATTTTCTGATGATTTCATTGGAAAGCTGAGGGAATTTCAGTAAAAATACATGTGTCAAAATTTACTGCTTTTTAATTTCTTGCAATTTTCATAAAATATAACATCAAAATTATGGTGTGTCCATTTTACCCCACCTTCCCCTACATCAAATGATGTATGTGGCTCACTTACATTAAAACTTTGATATTGTTTTCATAATAAAGGTCAAAAAACATCTCTCGGCTGTATAACGTGCTGTGCAGTTATTGTTGGAGGTTTTTGGCTCGGTGTTGATCAAGAACATGTCGCAGGATCCCTTTCAATTATCGGAACTGTTTATGGAGTATTAGGATCTCTGAGTCTCTCTCTATACGCCATCTATACAAAACGTGTACTTCCATTAGTTAATGAGGAAATTTGGCTATTGTCGTATTACAATAATGCTTACAGTGTAATTCTATTTCTCCCCTTGATGTTATTTAATGGTGAATATCAGGTAATATATAATTACAATAAACTTGATGAGATAAATTTTTGGTTGGCAATGACACTTGGGGGAGTATGTGGTTTTGCTATTGGCTATGTAACTGCTTTACAAATTCAAGTAACATCACCATTGACGCATAATATCAGTGGAACTGCTAAAGCCTGTGCACAAACTGTACTTGCTAGTTATTGGTACAATGAATCTAAGCAAATACTTTGGTGGATAAGTAATTTTATTGTACTACTGGCATCAGTTGCTTATGCACGACTTAAACAATCTGATATGCAGCAGATCCATAGAAAAGAGAAGAGTCTTCTGCAGCAATCAGCTTAGTTACATGTAATTCAATAATATTGTGAATTTAACTAGTTTATGGGAGAAATCAATTAAGAGAGATATCTGAATTCCAGATCAATAACAATATTTTTTTATCTTCATAAGATAATGTTAATTCAATGTGCACCAAGAACTTTTCAATAACTATTATGAGATTGAGTGTTTTTTACTGTCAGAACTTTGAACGCATGAAGAAAGTCTTCATCAATTTCAATGATTGCCAAAGATTATATATGTGGTCAAAATGTCAGCACATATATATTTATCTACGTGTTCCATTTATCTCGATAAATTATTCAAGTTATTGCCGAAATAAAAATTATTGAGAATTTAAAAGTTTAAAATTATTCGCAAAAAAGTCCATCATCAAACCAACACATTCCAAAAAAATGGTGGAGAAAGTCGCTACTTCAAGTTCGTTATAGGCTTCAGTCATGGCTGTAGGTCAATCAGTTCTCCTGTACTCATGGCTGAACCATTATTCTTTTTATCAACAATCGATCTTATCTACCACTGATAACTTGCTTCTTACAAAACCAGTATAGCCCTTATATTTGAATTTCAGATTCGTACCTTTCTAACCATTGAACAGTCCAATAATCTTGTATATATCATTTCTTTAAAAATATAAATTAAAAAAAAAACATTA
>JABSMS010016927.1:0-11984 GCA_018902275.1 Aleiodes sp. PSUC_FEM 10030003
GGTCATATACCACCCCAAAAAATTCACTTAAATGCAAGTAAAAGCGTAATGGCTGAAGCTGCGAAAAATTATACACACATGTAAACTTTGTAAATATGTACATATTTGTTGTTGTTATTTCTGTTAATAAGAGGAATCTTTAACTTTAACTTTATGTAAAAATAATGGGAATTTTCCGTATGAAAAATGAAACAGATGATAAGAAAATAATTTTTTTTAAATTATTGTCAATTGTTTTCGATTACGAAAAAAGTTGGGAATAATTCTAAAAACAAGGATTTTATTTCTTATTGAAAATAATCAACAAATTGAAAAAAAAAATCATGATCCCCCCCCCCGCCCATGATTTTTCCTTCTTTTTCTGTAACATTGTATTACTAGAATAATATACAGAGCAATTGGGAATCGCTAAGGCGATCATTGTCATTTTTGAAACCTGTCTGATGACATTGATTGCATAATTTTCATCGATTCGTTGTTACCTGGGATTATCTTGAGAAGTATGGAAACAATTGCAAAGGAACTTCATTGGTAGAAGATACGGACGGAGTGCTACATTCTGGAGATATTCCATCAGGATTGACCCAGTAGTTTTTGAGATATCGAGAAAATACTACTTTCAGAATGTTGTAAATTTATATATTATGTAATGAAATGATATAGTGCAGTGAAAGTTCCGTCACTGATAAAGAATTTCTGTATTTTTTAGATAACAGCATGTTATGCGAACGAGATATAAGCCGTATAATATATATATATGTTTTGGGATAGCTTAACCGAGCACTGAGCCTCCTGAGCCATTGTACTCGAACCCAAAAAGTGGGCGAAGCGTTGAATTATGTGTGGGTGTACAGTTCGACCTTGCGGGCGAAAGCTAGAAGGCTTTCCACCCCCACAAGTTCGATCTCGATCCTTGGCTGTCCTGAAGTCCCAAAGACGTCGTATCTGGCGTTGCTTGGGCTCCAGCAGTTACTGTTCGGGTGTGAAGGAGTGTCCTCCGTTTGTCCGCATCTAGATCATAGTGCTGTTTTGGTTAGCCCTAAGTGCTTCATGTGCGCGTTTGTGAACCAGTGACCCGTGAGCAGTCCTACCATGCACTTTAGTTGGACCTCGTTGTAACTGATTAGTTGGTTGGATAGCTCTGGCGATGGCCCCTGAATTATCTGTTCTGCATGTTTCATACCTTTGCTATTGTTCCAGCTGGTTACCAGCATCTTGTGTGCCCAGCTGTCCAGATAGTTCTTTATGAGTAGCCAAGGTACTTTTACGCGGTTGTGCACTCCCCACCTCCTGCCTGGAGGGGAAACTCAGGAAACCTGGGGCGCCAGTCGGTTTTTCCTGGAACCGACAGATCCTACGGGGAGGATTCGCCCAACGAAGAAACAAAAATTTACCAACGGAATCCCCGGAACTTTCCTTCTGCCCCTATCCATTCCCGGGGCAGATTTCCGGGGGTTTTCCGACCTGGATTATACCGGAACGACGACAACGGCGAACCAAAGGGCCAGGGCAATCAGGCAGGACGGGGAGAGGGTGCTACGTCCACCTGGGTCGCTCAGTGGATCGGTTGTGGAGAGAGGGGTGGGACGGGATGGAAACGCGACTCGCTGGAAAAACCAAAATGCTCCAAAAATACAAAAAGAATCTCCGAAGAATCCTCCGAATTCGCCAGTAATCACCTAATTACTTAAAGCTATTGATCCGAAATCAACTTAATTATTCTGAAGAGCAAAGGAAAATAAAAGAGAACAGTCGACCGGAAAATCCATCTGAATGCACTCATTTATTGTAGAATACACGGGGGAATCATACATAACTAATGTAGGGGTCTTACGCGGGCGAGAGAAGAGAGTGTGAGAGAGAATACGGGTGGAAATTTCGATAATAGACACAAAACAAATTTTTATTGTACTTATTGTGATTATAAAAGAATTCAATGTCCTGAAAATAAAATAAGAGAAGAAAATTGTAGGGGGCGGGAAGGCTTGTGTGTGCACCAGACTTTTACGGGAGTTTTGTACTTCCGGTTTTGGGGTTAAACCGGCGTAAAATTGAGGATTTAACTATCGGGGCACGTAGGGGGTTTATTTAGTTAATTTCTCCCGCTTAGAGATTATAAAAATCTCAAGACGTTGTGGAGATATTAACGAAACAATATTAACGGGAATAACGGTTAATTTGTCTCAAGGCTGCGCGCGCAATTTGTGTGGTTTTACACTCAACGTGAGTGAAATACACTTCCGCGCGCTAACCCTTGTCACGTTGCTTACGGGGTTATTTTGAATATCCGGGGGTTAATTCTGATACGGGGAGGATGATCGTCCACACGGCACTCCTTCAGTCTTTCTCTCACCTTCACTTTTTCGACCTTTTCTTTTCTTTTTGTAGCACTTTTGCTTGCGCCAAACGGGAAAACAAAACACGTGTTGCCTGTACACAGGATTATGTGTGACTAATGATTCGGGAGTCGATGGCGTCACTTGATCGAGCTTCGCCATTCTTCTCTCTTTCTTTCTCACGGCTATTCGTAACCGTGAGAAGTGCTCGCAGGTGAAGGGAAGGCTCACTGCCTTATGGGCGAGGATTTCGGATATGATTATGATTATTTTATTGATTTTTCGTTTTCGGGACTGGGCGCGCGGGAAATACCGTTTCTAATGCAATCTCTTCTCGTTGCATTTAAAACCTATAAATCCTTAAAAAACAACATTAAAAACCTTGGGGACACGGATCTTGTCTGCCATCGCGCCCTTTACTTAATCCTAATTTTTCCCTGAAGTTTGGCCAGGCTCGCGGGGCACAGATCTTGTCTGCCGCTGCCTCCACGAATGGTCCAAAACAGTATTTCTTAAACCTCAAATCTCCTTGGCCAGGCTCGGGGGCGCAGATCTCGTCTGGCCCGCTGCTGCCTCTCAAATTTCCCCCCATTAATCCTGTATAAAAAACATTCTCGCGGCCCTTTTCCTTCCATTCGGTTATTTCACGGAGAATAATCATCTTACGAGGTTTCGCGACATTTCGAGAGAATTTCTCGGGGTTGACGGGACATTTCAACGGGATTACGCGCAGTCTGGTGCCTTACTTGCGGGGTCACGGTGCTCCTCGGTTTTGGGGCACTACGAGATCCTCAAATCTCGTTCCAAGGCTCTCAGTGCTGCTAGCTCTGATTGTAGGACTAAAGCGTGGTCATCTAGTCTAAACGAGACTACTGTATTTGGTGACTCGGCCCAGACTCCTGCTCCGGTTTTTTCTCCCCTTTTTGAGCCGTCTGTGTAGTAGACAAGCCCTTTCTTGAGGAACAGGTCTTGATGGTTGCACTCCCATTCCTGACTGCTTGAAATGCGGATTTTAAGGTCTTTTTGGAGATGAGGTACCAAGGAACAGCGATCTCCACCCAGTTGTGCAATCCTGCTGAGTTCTTTGTCCTCGCTGAGCACGGATGCGTGCTCCGCCTCAGAATATCTCCAGTGACCGTTAGTTTGCATTCAGATCGCTCATTTTTTCGCCTGGATCATCGCCGTGATGTGTGGTGGTGGTAGGCATAGTAGCACTCCCATAGCTAGGGTTGGAGTTGTTTTCATTGCTCCTGTAATTCCCAAGCATGCGACTCTACAAGCTCTGTTTAGTGTCTTTCGATGAGTGGCTCTTTTCAGTACTGGCCACCAGACTACAGAAGCGTATAGTAGTTGTGGTAACATAATAGCTGTGTAAATCCACTTCACCATTTTTGGTTTAAGTCCCCACGTTTGCTGAACATTCTGCAGGCCCAGGAGGTGCATGCTGCCTTGTCGGCCTGTTTCTTAATGTGCATTTCCCAACTAAGTTTCACGTCTAGCCAGACCCCCAGGTATTTCACTTCCGTCGCAAATCTCAGCTCAGTTCCGAAGATAGATGGAGCCCTTATTTTGAAGTTTCTCCTTTTTGTGAAGAGCACCATTTCCGTCTTGTTGGGGTTGACTTTCAGTGCATGAGTGTTCCACCATACTTGTACGTAGTCTAGTGCTCTTTGTATCTTTTGATGCATTATTTTGGGATCTGAACCTATGACGATTACGCTAACGTCATCGGCAAACCATATTACCTTCACACCCAGCTCCTTCAGTCCCGCCAGGAGACCGTCTACCACGAGTAGCCAGAGTAGCGGGGAAATAACTCCTCCCTGAGGGCAGCCCCTACCGACGCGAGCCCGACGCGAAGCTGGATGTGATGGTCCTTTTTCTCAGCATTGTTTGGGTCCCACTGACTATGGTGTCGTTGATCCCATGACTTAGTGCTGCTTCTTCTATTGTATCGAAGGCTGTATTATCAAAGGCTCCTTCAATGTCTGTAACGACCCCCAGTGCTGCATTTTTCCTCCGGAAAGTGCCCTCGGAGCGTGTTGGGATTTGTGCAATGGAGTATTAGTAAGCACGTTATCCCTAATATATCTATCAATCATCCTTTCTAAAGTTTTTAGTAGGAAAGATGTTATACTTATTGGTCTGAATGCTTTGGGTTGGTCGTAGGTGGATTTCCCTGGTTTGGGTATAAACACTACTTTGACTTCTCTCCAGAGCTTCAGTACGTATTCAAGGGCTAAACGGTCTCTGAATAGACCGCACAACCTGTGGATCAGTATCTCGCCTCCCTCTTAGAGTAGTGCAGGAAAGATACCGTCGGGACCTGGGCTTTTGAACCTGTCAAAGGATTTTATCGCCCATGCCTTTTTTTTCAACTGTTACTATTTTAGCAGCAGTTCTTCAGTCGCCTGGTTTGTTAATTGTTGGTTCTTTGCCCCGATATTGAGTTTCTTCTTCCAACGTAGAATCTGGGAAATTTACATCTATGAAGTGTTTCAGTATTTCCCTTTGATCCGTGATAGTCTCACCGTTAGGGAGATTTATACTGCTAAGTCCTTGGGGTGGCCCGGACGTGAACACTTTTCTGAGCCGTGCCACTTCTGGTAGGGCTTCTATGTCATCGCAGTAACTTATCCACATTTCTTCTTCTGACCGTCGAATGAGCTTCTTGTATTTTCTCTGCATCTTCTTATACTCAGCCCAATCAGTTTCCTTTTTTCGTCTTGGTTTCTCTGTTGTGAAGTCGTCTGAAAGTCTTTCTCAGGCGATTCAGTTCACTGCTCCACCAAGCTCCTTTCTTACCGTCACGTATCGGCTTTTCAGGGCAGGAAGACTTAGAGGCCCTGGTCAAAGTGTCGTGAATACCTTTAGCTTCTTCTTCGACTCTGAACCTGGTCTTGGGTCTTCTGTATTCACCCTTAAGCATGTGTTCCAGCTCTTTTTTGTAAATGATCCAGTTGGTGGCTCTAAGATTCCTACGGGTCGTGGCTCTTTTTGGGATCGACCCACCCTTTAAGGTAAACCGGATAGTGCGGTGATCTGATAGTAAGTCTTCGTTATCAACTCTCCAATCGTTGCATAGGCCTGCTATAGAAGCGGTCCCCAGCGTAATGTCTAACACTTCTTGACATCTTGAAGTGACGAATGTTGGTCTTGTGCCTCTGTTGAGGACCTCTAGGTCTGCTGTTGCCAGGTATTCGAGCAAGGTTGTGCCCCTGGTGTTGACTTCAGAGCTACCACAAGAGAAGTGGTGCGAGTTGGCATCACTCCCTATAAATAGGTCAAGTTTTTTGTGTTTGCAGTAATCAATAAGTTCACGGAGTTCCTCGGTTGGTGGTGGTTCCACCGTCACAAGGAAGATAGGCGGATGCGATAACTAGGTCAGTCATCCTGCCTTTCATCTCCAGTTCAATGATTGCTGCTACGAGGTCTCTGGAGCAGAATCTGTCTGATTTGATGGCCCCGCATCTCCTTTTTACGTAGATGTAGGCCCTCGGTCTCTGATCTACTTTAGAGTATAACAGATCTCCTCCTTTTATGTTTGAGGCTCTGACTAGTCCCCTGTATGCCCAGGGTTCTTATATCAGAGATACATCTGTGTGTCCCGTTGCTGGGTCACGGTTTAATACTGCCGTGGTCGCTTTGCAATACTGCAAGTTAATTTGGGAGAATGTGGCTGTGCTTTTGCGCAACACCTCTAGTGAGGAGTCGTCCACCCCCAATACGCGGTGAACGGCAGTCTTGAGTCCAGGGTTCGGCATCTTGAGGACTTTGAGGATGATTTCTGTATTGCTCTCCGGTCCTCCCAACACAGTCGGCATCCTCGTGAGCTTAGGAAGGGCTACTCTTTTAATCACTTGAAGTGAGGCGCCCTCCCATGGCACGATCCTCGCTGACTTCTCTTGTAGCCATTTTATGGCCCTGGCCTCAGGACAGGTAATGCAAAGGATGACCTGGTCTGTTCTGTAGCCCTCAAAGTATGGCGCATAGTGTCCCTCTTGGGTCCTGCTCAATACCTTGAAGAGCTCCGTGATTATTGAATCACCTTGGCTCTTGGTGAGGGTGGTTTCGGGGTAGCTCGATGGTACTATGGCCCCTTTGCCTATCCCTCTGACAGCTTCCCCGAACGATGTTGGTCCGGAAAACGGTCTCCCTCGTTTCGTCGCCTTGGCGACTCCTGGTGGAGTAGTGTCAGGGGGTCTTGGTTTTTTAAGCCCCTGTTTCTCCTTGTCACCAGTTGTGCGGGTGCTTTCTTGAGGGTTTGTACAGTCCGCTGCTGCTTGCAGGTCGGAGTTTTGAAGCAGCAGGTTTTTAGCCCTGCGTGGCTTTCTCCTTTCTCCACCGCTTCATCGTTTCCTTACGAAACCCTGTTGATCGCCTGCAGGGTCCATGGGCTGATCGTTTGAAGGGCCCATGGCTACGTCTCCTGCACTTTGTGTTGGTAGTACTGGTGGGAGGGCACCTTCCGAAGCAGATAAATCTGCTAGGGTAGAAGACCCTGCTTCCCCAGTAGTTGTAATAATGTCCCTTGGTGAGCTCTCAATATTGGGCTCACCTTGGGCGTTGTTATTTGTGTTTGTGTTTGCTGTTATTGTTGTTGTTGTATTTGTTTTTGTTATTGTTGTTTCCATATTTGGTCCCACGAGTGAATAGAAATTATGATGTCCGCCTCCAAAGAGCCTGTTTTGGAGGTAAGGCTAGATACAATGGGGCGGGGTGCCTGGTACCCCAAGGGCATCGTTTGCGACACTACTGCTCTAGAGCCATGCAGCCCTCGGCACGATAGCTTACACTTTGGCTTGAGGAGCTTGTCCGCGCCAGAGCTTTCGCTACCCACTGCAGGATGTTGGTCTGGTGTGGGCAGCTTATGGCATCTGGTGGCTATTTTGTCGTCAGGATTTGTTCCTGGGACGTTCGGGTCCTCGGCCCTTGGACCCTATCAGACTTCCTGTGCCTCCATAGTCGTTCTCCTATCCGCAACCTGGAGACGCGCCCGGTCGGCTGCTCAACCTTCTCTGGTCACAGAGTGGGGGCACTGAGCTCCCATACGGGGACCGTCAGTACTCTCCTGCTACCAGAGACGGGTATCCCTTTATAATAAAGTAGATGAGCCCGAGTGAAGTTAGCCAACGTCATCGTTTTATTTGTGCTCTGATTGGTTGGTAAAAAATCAATAATCAGTTTTGACAGCTAATGTCCCGTTCTGACAAAGCTGAAAATTAATTGTGAATAAAAATAGTGAAGTTTGAATAGTTGAGTGACATAATAAGTGTTTAGATAATTAGTGTTACCTCATAGAAATGAGACTTACCGCGCGCGCAGCGCGCGTTTACCCCTAGTAATATATAATATGATATATCTAAGGTTCTAAAGAACTATTTTGTGACGTGACATTTTCATTTGGGGGATGAAAGTGCCGTCACCTTCGTTCCCCTTCCAGTTTTCCCCTTCGAGATGGCCACAAGGCCGAACGGGCGCCAGACAATCTCTAACTAAAGCGGAATTGCCAAACCAACGAAGCGAAACCGTCAAGGGCGGAATTCCTCGAACAACTGACCGGAATCGCTATGCCACAGGGGGAAACCTGAAAAGGGGTAACGGAATACCTTGTAGCAGCTCAGCACTAGGTTATGGAGAGAGCGGTGGGTTGAGGTGAATTCAGACAAGATAGGCAGGGCGACAAATAAATGCACACTCGGTTCAGTTACATATTCCACTATTGAGAAAAGCAACAGCTACATAGGTGTAGCGTAATTAACATGGAGGCGGTAGCAAGCCAATCCACAGCGAAGTTTATGCAATACTAAAATACAAAAAAATACAACAGTAAGCTTAGCTACAATGATAGCAAAGCCGCAGAATCTGGTAGGCAGATCCTCCCTTAGAGGCAAAGCGCACAAGCAACGAAGGGGCGCGGACCGAGAGCCTATCCCCTAATTCCCTTCACGAATCCCAATTTTTCCCGGATAACCTTAGGAGTCCTCGAGTGGGGAGAATGGAGGGTAGTTTTGCTGATTTTCCCCGACTTTAAACCCAAAAGGTATTTTTCTCGATTTCGGAAAATCGAGGGTTTACGCGCCACATTTTTCCTCGAATAATCTTAGAATTATTCGAGTAGGAAAAATGGAGGGTTGTTTCGCGGAATTTTCCCCGAATTTCTGTCCAAAAGATATTTTATCCGACTTCGGGGAAATCGAGGGTTAGAATCACATTTTTCCCCGAATAATATGCAGATTATTCGATTGGGAGAAATGGAGGGTTAATTTTTGCATTTTCTCCGAATAATTTTAATTATTCGAGTGAGAAAATGGGGAGATTCGCGTTTGCCGGATTTTTCCCGAATTTATACCAAAATCGTATTTTATTCCATTGGGAAAAATCGAGATTTAATTTTCGCATTTTCTTCGAATAATTTTAATTATTCGAGTGAGAAAATGGGGAGATTCGCGTTTGCCAGATTATTCCCGAATCCATACCAAAATGGTATTTTATTCCATTGGAAAAAATCGAGATTTATTTTTCGCATTTTCTCCGAATAATTTTAAATTTTTCGAGTGAGAAAATGGAGACATTTGCGTTGCCAGACTCTTCCCGAATTCATACCAAAATGGTATTTTCTTTGACTAGGAAAAATCGAGATTCAATTAGCGCACTTTCTCCGAATAATTTTGGATTATTCGAGTGAGAAAATGGAGAGATTTGCGTTGCCAGATTTTTCCCGAATTTATACCAAAATGGTATTTTCGTCGATTGGGAAAAATCGAGATTCAATTTGCGCACTTTCTCCGAATAATTTTGGATTATTCGAGTGAGAAAATGGAGAGATTTGCGTCGCCAGATTTTTCCCGAATTTATACCAAAATAGTATTTTCTTCGATTGGGAAAAATCGAGATTTAATTTACGCATTTTTTCCGAATAATTTTGGAATTATTCGAGTGAGAAAATGGAAGCTAAAGCGCTGCGGGAAACCTGCTGGAAAAGCGAGGGGTACGGCCATCACCGCACGAGAGGGGTGCGTTTGAATTTCCCGGTCCGAGGGCGTCCAACGATCCCCACTCGGCGAGAGTGCAACGGTAACAACAACTTTTAACGAGCTCGTTTCGGCCTTTCCCTCTCTACGTCGTTTCCCCTTCCTTCGCATCATTGCGTCATTCCTTTCACTCTTAGTTAATTAACTCGCGGGTTAATTAATCTTCTACGTCGGGAGCTTAATTACAAATTGGCGGTTGATCGCAGCTGATTATTTAATGGCAAAACGTCCTCAAGAATAATAGAATATTCCAAATGAGAAGAGAATGTGTGTACTCACATTAAAATTTTGACGCCGGTCGGCCCGCCTTTCTTTCCCGGTTTTCCTTTTCTCCCGCTGTTTTCTCCGTCCACTTATTTCTTTTTCTGCCCTCCTAGCACTTTCCCCTGTCCTTTCCCTTGTCCTTTTTTCCCTTAATCTCCTGTTTTTCCACTAATTAATCACTTTTTCTTTTCAACTAAATCGCTCCACTTATCTGAACCGTGTCGCGCACGTATAGACTATGACCGTCTCATAGTGGGCTCGGTTGAGGTAGGCCGGCTAAAATGGCGGCGCGGTGACCGAGTTCGGAGTGCTGCCTTTGCGCCTCATGCCTCTGGCGCACTACCCGATGGCTTGACAGCACTCGAGATGAAACAGAACGCGGGGAACTGTTTGAGCCGATTATTTCGTCTTTTCTTTGATTATTTTACGGGATTTTCTCCTTTCGTTATACTGAAACCAATTCAGCCCTGCGGCGAGGGGTTTTTGGTGTTGGGGCGCGTCTCCTAGGATCCTCCGCAAATTTTCTCTGTATTCGTAACCCTTCCAATACTAAAAATACTCAAATAATAATAATTCTGCCACCGTGGCGATCCGCGCGTTTTACGGTGGCGTCAACGCGACGGCCTTCCAACCGTAAACATAACCGTAACCGCAACCTTACTTCCGAGGTCACGGAGGTATCCCTTTTCCTGTCGGAGTGGGGGTGTTTCAACCCCACTTGTGCGTTCTCCCGAACCAAAATACTTAACGTATTCGAGGATTTGCCAGCCATTTCCGGATGGCTCGATACGTTGGCCCCCCTCCTATCCTCGGAAATGGGCCCGGGCCCTCGGCTCTAAATAATCCCCTTTTCAATTATTATTGCCCTATCTGCTCTTGGTTTCGCCCTTATTCACCCGTTTTGGTGGTCAGCCGGAGCTTGACGAAATCTCCCCACGGATTTCGTCACAATTTTTCATATTTAAAATCTTTCCGATGACATTGGTTTTCATAGATTAATTGTGTAGACAATTCTCACAAATTGATTATCATTATCTGTACTTATTCCAGAAACTAATTCTCAACGAACGATTTTCATGTAATTTCACTGGCAACATATAATTATAAAGTCCCCCATCCAGGGCCCAGTAGTTTTCAAGGTATTGGAAGAATACTGTTCCCAGAAAGTCATGATTTTGAGAAGAATGTAATCAAAAGACGCAATATAGTGGAGTCTTTTTCTTCTGTATATTGTATCATATGATTGATATGGAAAAACTCCTGTTATGATACACTGAAAGGAAATCTTTTGATGATACTCGATCTTCTTCACATGATGGAATTGTTGGAAATATTTTCTATGTATAATTGCATTAAATCATCATGGAGGTAATTATCTTTATCTTTCTGACATTATTGATATTTATTTTTCATTAATAAGAAGAAAATTTTTCTATGAGTTTTCTAATGGCGGGCGTAGTGCGCCCGCAACTCGCTTGTATATAATAATCGTAAAAAAATATTTGTCTTCGATTTGGAATTTTACCACTCTTCTTATTGGATTGTATCATCGGAACAATTTACAAAGCAATTCTGAGTCGCTGAGCCAATAATTTTCATATTTGAAGCCTGTCCGATGATATTGATTCCGCAATTTTCATTGACTCATATTCAACTGTGCTTTTCTCAAGAACTACGCAGCCGATTCCGAAGAAATTTGAGTGATAGGATATATGCATAGAGTATTTTCATCACGTATGAATTTCATCGAGATCGGTCCAGTAGTTTTTGAGATATCAAGAAAATATCACTTTCAGAATGTCATAATTTTGCATCAGATGTAATGAAATGACGTCGTATGGTGACGATTACATCACTGATGGGGAATTTCTCCATTTTCCAATTACGTTGAATCATAAGAGCGATATTGATGTCAACTCTAAATCTAATAGCCCAAAATTTTCACATTTTAAGGCTGTCCGATAACATTGGTTTCATCATTTTCTTCAAATCATCATTATTGTCATTGGTAATATATCTCTATAACTGTTATATCAATGATCATGAAATTCGAGTAATGGAATATGCTCATGACCCGCTCTGTTCTATAGGAATTTCATCAAAAATGAAACAGCAGCTTTTGGGAAAATGGAAAACCCTATTTTTCTGAGATTATGATTTCAGATTGAATGCAATGAAACGATGTATATAATGTAATGTACTAACCAGGCTCGCCCAATGGCGCTGATATCTTTTTTCAATTGTTTTATCGACTGTCATCTTGCCAGCAATTAATATATAAGACATCAACTCTATCTACTAGTTTTATGACTAATGTAATGCAACGGATGTAACCAGCTGCATATTTTAA
>JABSMS010016938.1:0-11980 GCA_018902275.1 Aleiodes sp. PSUC_FEM 10030003
AAAATGTCTTAATTTCAAACATAAAAAACAACTGAATTTCTGTAACTTAATTTTTCAGATACAAAATAATATTTTACAACTTTTTGAAACACGTACCGTATCTCAATTTTAAAACATCTTCAATTTCAGTTACTCAATTTTAAGATATTTCCCTCTAACTGATATCTTAAATTAAAACATCTGTCAAAAATTAGTTTTTGCCGTGTGTTCATTTGAAAATTCAAATAAGTGACGAAATTTCCGCTTTTAATTCCACTTGAGCCTCATGAATTCCCCCAAATGTTACCTAAAACTAAAAAATTGTTTCTAACAGTGAGTGATGACAATTTCATTAACAAAATATTATTAAATAGAATTTTCATTAATTCGTTATTTGATTAAAGTATAAATCAACAAAATTGCGTTACCGTAATAGAATTCATTGTGTATCTACTAATGCTATTTGTATTATCATGTTGAATTCCATCGAGTCTTCAAATTAGTAACAACCAGCTGAACAATTCGCTGCATTTAAATGGTTTGGGAAATGTATTGTTGGCCGATGGGGAATTCGGTACAATGCACCATGCAGGGCGTTATCCTCATTGTAAATGCATCTTGCGAAATGTCGATTGCCCTCAGGTATCTTGCGCTTTGACAATGCTTTCTGTAACGTTAATGAAGTCATCTACTTGATTCTAATGAAGTATTTGACATATATTTGCTGGAGAGAATTATATTCTTGAAGGATACTACAGAATGTTAGATCTCAAAGTAACGAGTCATGTGGAAACAAGGGTTCATCATTTGAAAATGTCAGGCACAGTGAGACAGGCTGTTTATTGATTGAAATTTTGCGTTCACATTTTGCGATTCAAATTTTCCAATGTTCACTTACCAAATTGAGATTATTTTAAAAATTTTGTACAGACTAAATTAATTATTTTTTTCGATGATATAACCTGAATGCTCTCTACTGTCTCAATATTGCACTAGGGGTATTCAGACAGTTTTGTAATTAAACGTCCGTACAATGTCCATCAAAAGCATTCCCGCAGGCACCAAAAGCCAAGACTGAAGAGAAAAGGTGAAATATTACTTTTCTCCGGAGACGTTGGCTCCTCTTAGACATTTTTACCTGTATAATATCAATAGCCTTTTATTCTCACAGTTGGTATCTCCGAAAGTTTTCTGTAAAGTTTAGAAAATCAACGGAAAATGCAGATCAAGAAATATCTCTTCATGGGCCTTTTAAAATCCTTCGCATTATTGTGTAAAGGAGATTTTCATCGTAAGTAGGTGACTAAAAGTAGTTTGACTTTGATCGTTTCTTTCTTCCATGCCCCATCCAAAATGTATTTTCCGAGATCCTCGTGGGATTCCAAACAGGTGAAATGTACATTTCATTTCAACTAACAAATTTTTTTTAGTCAGACAGAATTTATTTCCTTCTGAATGATATATACTTACGATGAATCTACAATGGTATAAATTATGTATTTAATATTCTTTGTGATGGAATAATTCAGCACTTTTGAATTTGGAATTTTATTTTCCAAGCAGCTCAGGTGAATGTACGAATACGATGATTGAAAGTTTTAGAAAAACATTTTCAATGTTATAGTTTCATTTATATCCGATGGAAATGATTATTCAATATGTAAATGACGGAATTTTTCGTCACTGCTTGATTTTAATGAAGACGAAAAGAGAAAGATAAAGAAATAGGAACAGGGAGACTAAAATACAGTTTTCAGGATTCATTAATTTTTGACTTATTAATGTTCAGAATATAAAATAAAGAATTCTATGGTTAAAATTCAATAGTGAAGAGGTAAAACAGAATAAGTCGATTTTTTTTCATGAAGGGACTCAAAAATTCCTACCAAAATGTCTTAAATTGAGACATTTCTTTTCACAGTTCCAACAATTCCATTTACGCTCCCATCTCTTAAACATTATTCTTTAAAAGATTTTGTGTTTCTGCATTCATTACGTTTCGATATTTTGACGTGTAGCCGAATTATCATTTCAGTATCCTCGTCTGTTGAATAAATGGCGCCGAAATTTGCAGTCAGTGCGATAAATAAATCACAACTTTCGTCGAGTAAATTCACAGTTTATCGAGACACGTTAGAAATAGATTTTCAGGTAGATTGTTGACCTGGCTTATTAATGAATACATACAAAATCCATTGTCAGACTTATACTGACAATCACCTACTCCATAGCTGCGGATTTTAACTGAAGTCAACCTCGTAAAACATTTTATCAGCGAAAACTACGATGCGCAATGAATATATGAAGTCCTCCTTCTATAAAAGTTATTTGACGTGGAGTTGATAAGCATTGACGTATATGAATACACAAGCGCAATGAACTTCTCATCGCTGATTGGAAAGCTCTTTTATGAGCTTCTTTTACTGACATATTTAATTTTCCTCCGTACGATGGATTAATCAAAAAGCGGAGAGATAATGAAGTTTATAGGAATCCAATATTTTTCATTTGAATAATTCCCTGAGTTTTGATGAACATGGAAAATATCAAAATTATGATAAATTAATTAAATTCACAACAGTTGCTTTTTTTTGTGAGAGTATTCCTTGAAATTCATCCCTGACAATTTCATTGCACAATTATGAAACTACGAATAATTAACAAACAATTATATTCTACTGAACTCTCAAGATATATTGGAGTAATTATGTCTGGAGTAATTTCGAAATTTAGCTGGAAAGTTCAACAGAGTGTATATACTCGTTTCGTTAATTAATCCTATTTCATGGTTCATAATTTTCTTTTCTCTCGATTCTGCTTTTCATGAATACAGTATTATCTAATGTTGTAGTTATTATATTCATCATATCTGATAAATTATACGGTTAGTCTCATACAGTTCGAAGTATATTTTTCAAGGAAATTTCGAGGATGTTACTTGTAGGAGGAACTTGTAGATTTTATCTTCAATAGAATTCAATTGAATTTTAAAGAAGAATTTTATGGAAATTAATTTTGACTTGCGTCAAGAATATTTTTCCCTCAATAACAGAATTTTCAAGGAATAATCGAACTGAAATTTATAACTTTCATTAATATTCAATTCAACAAGAATATTAAGAACTAAAATTAACCAAAATTTCTTGTTTTTCCTTGAATTTTCCGATTTTTTTTTCTTAGTACAGTTGAATCGTCAGCGGAATATTCAAAGCTACACTGTTAGGAAAAAATTGAAATTTCATGGACAATCTGGTGGTAATTTTCATAAGCGTGACATCGAGTTTGTGTTAATGGGAAGATGTTTATGAAATTTCAATTTTTTTGATAAAATTGAAGGAACTTCATGAGTTTTAAGTAGAAGTAAGCGGGGAATTTTATAATTCACTTGAATTTTCAATTGCACCTGAATATTCAGAACCAAAGTCACCCAAATTTTCAATTTTTCACTAACTTATCCTCGATTTCACTTAATTTTTCCGGAATAATTGAACTGAAATTCACAGCTTTCATCAATATTCTGGTAAAATTATTTGAAAATCAGTGGAAAATGTGAATTCTCAGTAACGAGATTCCCTGGAATTTCAATATAAATGTGACTTGTTTAAAATTTCTGGGATTTAACACGGAAAATTCAGACAAATCTTTCTAACACCTTAACAGTCTCCGCAACAGTTTCCACCCAGTAAAACCATAATCGATCTTGATGAGCTCCTAAAGAATTCCAGTTAACGTTCTGAAGAATCATGTAAATCATTGTTATTCCCAGTAAACCAGAAATCAGTGACACTAACAATCGTTTTATGTCTCTCAATTCGCCGTGTTTTACTATCGGATTCAGTACCGGAAAAATACAGAGTGTCTATACATTCGAATCAGACATAAGATCGGCAACACGAGCAATGAAAATAAGGAAAGTAACAAGAAACCAATAAAAAGTAAATAGAAACAGTCGGGAATAGAAGAAAAGAGAGTAAAAATGAGATTGAAGTAATCGGGAAGTAGCAAATTACTACAACAGCCCTTAAACTCTAACAATTTTTTTTCTTCCCTTGTTTTTCAGAAAGCTTCCGGGTGGAGTCTGCTGATCGACCAGTGCCAAACGGGAGTTAAAAAGGGGGAAAAGCGAATTTCACAAGAAATAGTGCCCAAGAAACAAGGCTGATTGTAAGTATAAATAATGTAGTCTCTGAAAGAAACACAAGGCGTGTGCCAGTGCAGCTTGGGATGGAAAGTAGGGAACGGTTGGGAGAAATGCTTGAAGGTTGAAGTTGGGTGGGAGAAAAGGCAGATATACCAACGGGGCCGTCTGGCCATGCAATTTACCCAAGTTTAGACATAAACGTTAAATACGGATTGGGCCGTGAGCGGCCAGAGAACGAGAGAGAGAGAGTGTGTGGGTGCATGACTCTCTGAACCGGGGGCAGTTTACATGCAAATTAGCGAGGAAGATATCGCTCAAGGATTTAAGTTTCCTGATGGTTCCAGGAGAGAAAGAGAGAGAGTTTGCCATACATCTTTTCGAAGGTGTGCACGGTCCACGACACGGGACCCATATCCTCCCCCTCCCCCTGTGTGTCGTAGTACTACACTGTTATATCCAGCGAAAATAACGAGTAAGAGAATTTATAGGAAATGGCGAGACAGAGAAATAGTAGAAAAAAAATAGGGAAAACGTAGGGCGCTACACGTATAATGTTGAAACGTCTCTCCATGGCAGAAGTGGTGCAATTTTCGGCGTCTCAATTCTCTCTAGGCGAAGACACCAAAAACTCATTGTGTTTCTCACACCATTCAACCTCTCCAGCATAAACTTTTCACCCAAGCCTCCCTCTTATGGCCCTTAGATTTGGCTCCACGTTTTATAAGGAGGAAGAGGGAGAGAGAGGGGAGAGGACACAAACTCTGCGAATAAGATGGCATTATTTGCCTATGGCAGTTCACCGGGCAAATTCATTGTTTTTTTCTTTTTATTCTCTACCTGCTTCTCTACACTGGCCGGCCTTGGACGATATAATATCCGGTTATATCATTCTCAAGTTTTATTCGCCCAAGAAGAGAGAGAGAGGGAGTAATGGCCATTGCACTCTCTCCTGGCGCACTCTGTATGCAATTCGGTGCTTTTCACTCGCTATTCAAACCCTAGACTGTGCTTGAATTTACCTCTTCTTCTTTTCCTCATTTCTTTATTCGTTTTTTTTTTAAATCTTCTTCTCTACGTTTCTATTTCTTTTCGGGGGAAGCTCATTACTGCACTTCCCGTGCTTATATACTTTGGTGTATTCTTGAGTGAATTGGGTCGCTTCCTGCGAGACGCGAATGCGGGTAAACGGGAGGGGGAGTGAGGTTTATACTGTGGCTAAATTATAACCCCAAACCCTAGGTCTTTCTTGTTTTCTTACTATGCATTTGTATGACCCAGTTCAAATATGAATGCTCTCTTTTCTGTATGAAAATTGAGCAATTATTGGATTTTCAAGTCAACAAGTTTCGACTGTCTTTTATTAAAATTTGTTGAAGATTATTACAAGTTTTATTTTAGTATTTTTATTCAGTAGTTTTTGTCTCTTATGTAAGATAATTTTATAGCTCTGCTGGAGAATGAATTTGAACTAATAATCTGATATTAAAAATTGACAAAGAATCCGTAGCAATTCTCAGTTACAAATGTTTTCAATCTCATTGTTTTTTTCCTTTCAATTTATCTTCAATAATTTATCTTTGAGGCATCAATTTACCATGGTACATCCTTCCACAATCTAGACTTTCGTAACTACAAGCAATATTTTCCAGTGTTTTTCATCCTTCGTCTTTGCTTTGTAGAAACCATTCATCTTATCTTCACAAATAACGTGTAATATGAGCCACGGTAGAGAAGTTTCCAGTGGTATGATGACGAAAACCGCAGTAACATGTCTTACTATACTTCCATGAGGAAGTATTTTAGGCATGCAGTTTCGAATCTTCTCTTTTTCGCGGCAATAAAAAAAACAAGCAACCTCATAAATTTTACCACTAAAGAATTCAACTTCATTCAGTAAGATCGATCGGCTCTCATTATTTATCTTCGTAACACCTGTAGACGGGAAAATCATTTGTCTTCACGATTGATTTGCCGATGAATTAAACATTAACGGCTTTCAACAAAATTCTGGAGGATTCTTTTTTTTAAGTTCTCAAATATTTACTTTAATCGTAAATTAGCTCTGAGGAAATTCATTTTGAATTGCCTTTGTCCATTGTATCCTCCTTAATTATTCTTCTTGTGATCTCATCCGAGGACGTCACTTTGCTGCTTGGAAAGGAATTTAGAATAAAAAATCCTCAAAGGAATTTTCACTCAGAGAGACTTAATTATACAATTTCATCGAACCGAAAAATCCGAAAGTTTGCGAAACCTTCGAGTGTTCTTCAGTAAATTCTCATACCGTTAGAATTTTGCGGATTATTTTTTTTTCATCTCTTCTTTCTCATTGTATTCTCATTTTCTTGTGCATTTTCTTGTGGAGCATCGTGAGTTTGTCTGTTCTGTACAGTTCTCCCCCGCCACTTAAGAATATAACCTTTACCTTGTTGTTATAATACAATGGAATAAAACAAGTGGTGTTTCAGAGACACCTGTTATCATGACTTTTAAGAATTATGCTGCAGCAATGTGTTATTATTTTGACAATGTCTGGAATCCTTGAAGAAAAATGGAGCGAAGAGAAAATACAAATAAGTCATTTTTTTTAAAGAGCAAACAAAGAATGCGTGAAGCAGAGAATACAAGTGGATGAGTAATTGCGAATGGTATCGGATTCTGATGGAAATAGATTTGTAGCTTCTTTGAAATTCTAAACGCATTGATTCTTGGAAGAAGATAAGTAGGTGGGGTGGAATGATTCGTAATAAAACGTTTCGAGATGAAATTTCTTTGTTGTTTCCTTTTGTTAGTAAACAAAGGAGATCGAGGTAGAACAATGAGCATTTGTTAGCGTTTTCAGAAGTTTCTTTCATCTATTTGATATTTCTGCTTTCGAAAATTCAGTTTTTAGCGAATATCTCCGGTTCTGATCATCATAGCGCTTTGGGATTAGACGCAGGTGAAAGCTGAGATCATTCCCTATCGATTTCACATATGGCGAATGTTTTTTCGAACAGAATTGCATGAGGTGTCGTCAAAAACTGATTTTCACGGAATTCGCTATAACTTCCGCAATTTTCGTCAAAAATCAATTCGCCGTATGTGAAATCGATAGGGAATGACCTCAGCTTTCGTTTGCACCTAATCACAAAGCGCTACGATGATTAGAACAGAAGATATTCTCAAAAAAACTGAAATTTCGTGAAAAAACGAAGTGAGTAGCCTTCAATTCGAATCGAATCTAACAGAATTTCCTTCAAAAATTCGAATTTGAATTTCCCTCAATTTTCATAGACGTTACCTCCATCAAGAAGCTAGGGAAATTGAAGACATTTCATCTCAGAAAAGTTTCATTAAGCGATGTCCACTCTACCTCATTTTTCCCCATGGATACACATCTGAATAATGGAAGTTTTTTCATTCAATCCGCAATTTTAAAGAAAGTTGAATACCGAGGTAAAAGATTCCTCTGTAGCCATGGGCGGCTGTGTTGGACGTTGAATGGTAGATCCCGCAGGGTCGAAACCAGATATTGCCAGCATTATGCAATTGCATTCTAATAGGTTGCTGCCAACCTACATTATACTCTACTCGAAGCAAGATGTCTTTATATTGAATTTTTCATTGCACCCACTTCTCCACGTCAATGACAGACTAATTTCTTTTAAAATTGAATTAAAATTGTTCTCGTTTATTGAATGAAATTGGAGGATTCGAGGGGTGTTCGGCGATAATAAATTCGACCAGAGTGTTTTCGCTCCAAAGGAAGTATCAATAAGGTTAGAGCACTAGTTCACGTACAAAGACGTATTAATTACTTATAAGGTACGGTAAAGGTAATTGAAGTCCAAGGGATAGAAGACTGGCTTTAATTATAAATTCCCTCAGTTAAGATCTTGCCGTAGCAAAGTGCAAAAGGGAATTCTCATGGTTTGGTTTCGTAAACTGCCTCAAATAGAATTGTAACGCCCAAAATTTAACCACAAATTACATTACCACAGAAGGCGCACATTAATAGCCAACTATCTGTTTCTAAAACCTCAATCTAACAAAAGAAAAATAAGTGAATTCTCTTGATGTCAGTAATTTAATTCTTATACAATTGTTATGCATCAAATCATTGCTTCATACATCGTACTTTCGAATGGAGAAAAGCGAATTGGGTTTTTTAGATTTTTTTTATGGAAATAAAACTCTTCGGGAATTTATAACGAAGAAGCCGATTTTTTGAAAATTGTTCTATGACCATTCGATGAAAAGATATGAATTCCCGAGTATGAAAATCTGATCGGAAAAACATCATGGATATTTTCGAGGGCTTTACCGTGGTGATACGGGGATTTGCTTGGAAATGGGGCCAAAGTTGGACAAAAGAAATGGAGAACCGCCCAGCCCATGGAATACAAATCGAAATAACCCGAAAACAGTGTCCACACTGTTAAAAAAAATAGTGAAAATTCAATATCAATATGCACTGAAAATTTCCAGTGAATTTCCTCAATTTTAATTCTAATCTAGTATGTTGAGAGTCTGAAAAAATGGTAGAATTTAATTCGACAAAATTGATAAAATTCAATTGATTATTTTTATAATATCGTCGCCCTGGAGTCAAAAGGGCGTAAGTGCCATTTTTTTTTGCTGAATAATAAAAGGGCGTAAGTTAGTATTGTTATGAAAAAATGAATGTAGATTCGATTTTTGTAGATTTTTAGAAAATGGCACTTATGCCCCTTTTACTCTAAAAATCAGTGAAAGTTTTAGGGGATTTGGGAGCCTATTAATGGGAAAAATTAACGGACAAAATTACATGTGATTTAGTGGGAAATGGGTGAAAATTGATCATTTCGAAATTTTTTGAGTATACAGAGTAATTATAAATCTGATTTTCAACCAAAATTTCATAATTAGGATTTTTCATTGGAAAAAACATTCATTTATTAAAAGAAACGGGTTTTCTCAATAATTATGAAATTTTCATCGAAAATCGTGTTAAGAATTATTCTATATGCTTAAAAAAAATCAGAATTTTTTCTTTATTTTTCACGGACATGCAACCGATTTTTATCAATTTCCTGTTCAACTTCACGTAATATTATTTATTAATTTTCCCCGTTAATAGCTTCCTGAATGCCCTCGAAATTTTACTCAGTTTTTATCATTTTATAACTATAATTCATTCAATAAGACGGAATTATCCTTGAAATTTCATTTTTCATGGAAAATTCAAGAACGATCCAATTTTTATGATTTAATAAGCATTGAAATTTTAACAAGCCATATGAATTCTTAAATACAATTAAAGAATTAAATAACATATGAATTTAAATTTTCATAATTGCTTAAAGTTTCATTTCATTTCATTTCATTCATTTCATTTTGCTTAAAGTTTCATTCTAAAATCATTATTCATTATGAATTTTACCAACATTCACCATGAAATTTCAAATCTTATTTGAATATTGTCATACCAACGAATTTTCACAAGATAAATTTCGTAATACTTCAAATCAACTAACAATTGTTGACTATTTCAACACTTCTCCCCTTAATTCTAAATAATAATTTCCCAACAATGCCCTTTTTGAATCATCCAAACAGAAGATTAGAACGCGTATCGTCTGACGCACGTTTCACAATCCTCCTCACACATCAAAATTCCCGAGGTTATCAAATTAATCCTACAATTATCATGCATCAAGTCATCGCTCCATGCATCGTTCTGTTGATCCTAGAAAAGCGAATTTCGTTTCCCAGAATACGAAACTTTTCTGTAGACCAACCCGCATGGCCCCTGAAAATTACAGATTACCGTTCAAACATCCAAGTTGAAAGCATCAAAGTGTAATTCCGACTACAAACATCAAAACTTTAACAAGCCCAAAAAAAGTAAATGAGTTTCGAGGATAGATGAAAGTTCAGATATGTTTTAACCGAATTTTTTGTAACTTGTGAAACTTATCATCGAAAAGGATCCAAAACAAAGGAAAGTAAAAATATCGGCAGAAGAGCCAAAGGCCATGGAAAACATCCTGCTTCTCAATACCACGTGATCACGTCCACCTTCACTTTGGGCCTGAGTGAGAAAGAGCGTAGAGATAAAGGATGGAGAGGGCAGCAGGTAGGAAACTCGAGCCTCTTCCAGCATCACATCCAACTTTTTACCAGTTATGCGACGCTTCAGTCTCGGCTTGCACGTCGACGTTGAAACACACGGCACAACAACGCTCGCAAAGCAACTTATTCATCAACGCGACTCACATTATCGGACCGCTCGAGACGAAAAACCTGGAGTTTTCGATACGAATGATCACATACTGTGCATTAATCGTTATTCCTCTCCTTTGTTTTCTCCTCGAGGTCACGGGCTTTTGAGTTGCATCGTTGCCGGAAACGTGACCGTGAACCCTCCCCGTCCACACAAACTCTGCAGTGCACCGATGCAAGTCTTTCTCGAATCACGCGCTTGAAGTTCCTCGCGGCAAACTAAACAGCTTGACTATTACCAAATAGTGCCTGATCACAACATTAATCCGGGTGAATTTGCGTGTTATAATTAACCAAAAATATATAATACGTGTAATATATCTTTGAGACTTATTCTGTATGAATGTTTGTCGAATTTAATGAATTTAATGGATCATATTGTGTGAGAAAGTGATGCGGTCTACCTATCTGAGAAGTTGTAACTGTGCTTTGCCAAAGTGGAGGATAGGGAGTCCTTGTAATTTGGTGAGACGCCTGCGGCATCCCTTATAAACCACTACTAACTGTCTACAATTTCGTATTCCAGTTGGAACATCACCCAGGTTCACATTGTGTATGTGCATGTGTTTATGTGTGTGTGTGTGGTTGTGTGTGGATAACAACGATTTGAAGGCGCAGAGGTGTACGTATATTCTTTCTTCATTCTAATCCTCAGAAGTCTTTATTATTCACGGATAAATCTGCGGAGAATTATTCAGAAAGTCATTAAAAAAAATTGTTGAGATGCACGGTGATTCTGCGGTGCACTTCAGTTTATCATGGGATGTTGGGGTGATATGAAAATCACTGGACTAAATATAATTACTGGCCACAGTAAACTACACTGTGATTCGAGTAATTTTTAATGGCAAAGTCGACCATTACCAGCATCCGGTAAATAAAAATTGTCCTTCGGGAGAAATGATTTAATGGCGTTTATGATACTGTGTGAAGCCACATTAAATTTTATGTAGTAGATAAAAATTTAGTTCATAGAATTAATTTTGCGGGAGAAAACGGACTTTGGGGAGAGATTTTTCAGGTTTTTTTAGGGTTTCAATGAAGAGCCGGGGAAATTTTAGGAGAATAATTCTATAGTAAAATTGTTTTTGGTTCATTAGGTTTCTGAGACAATTCAGATAATAAAGATGACTTGTTGGATTTTATTTTTAAATGTCTCAGAAATTATGGGATGAAAATTCATTTTATTGTAGGATTTTTAAGCTCAAGTTTTCTTGGTTCAACGAAATTTCGAAAATTTCCAAGTTCCATCAATTTCATTAAATTCCAAGAATAAATTCATCTCAGTTCATTTATTCGTATTTTTTCACATTTTTCATCTGAAAATCGTCATTCATGAATAATTTTTCTTCACATTTTCACTCTGAGTGACATTTATTCTGTAATGAAAATAAAACAGAAATTCCATTAGCGTCAATCTCAATTCTCGAATTTAAAATTCATGGAAATCCTCACTAATTCCATTTCTACCTACATCCAAGCGACAATCTGTAACAATGTTTCACCTCAACTACGCAGTTAAAAAATTATTGGTTAAAAGTCAACGGAAAAATATTGCAATATTTGACATCCCTAATCATTCGTTGAATTTCCAAGAAATTATTATATCAATAA